>BMAO01014075.1:0-112202 GCA_019973975.1 Trichonephila clavata | reverse complement strand
TTTATTCTGAATTTTAACTTTATTTTTTATATCACGGAAAGCAATATGAAGTATGCGTTTGCATTTTTGAAGTGATACCTTCTTTAGGCGCGTTTTGCTGAAGAATGAATCTAAATTTAGAATCGGTTTGGCAGCGTTATGCTCAATCGGGTTTACTCGACTGTAGTCGGCAATCGTGCTCGGGTCGGTGACTTTCGTTTTAATTTTAAATTGAAAATATTTAGACGAGTGTTTTATTAAGTAAAAATTTCATGCGCACTTTTTCCCGGGAAGTTTTATTTTCTTTATTCATATATTACTGTCATGCAACCCCCTTCCACTGAACTCTATCGAGTGAACGAGAAAAAAAGGAGCGCAACCAAAAAGTAAAAAAAAAAGAAAAAAAAAAAGAAAGGATTGCTGTTATTCGAAACGTTTATACATAAGCGTTTATATATTAAATGAAAAACGTTTATATCTTAAATGACACGTTTATATATAAGTACACAGATGGTACTTACGGATAATCGCAACGGTATTAGTGACATTATACGAAATGAAGCACATGGTTGCCAATTCAGGGTGTACGACATTTTTTTAAGTAATTAGACTAATAGACATTTAAATTGTATAGATTCATATTCGAACTATTGCATTATTTTGTCGAGAATAAATCAGGAGTTTTTATTTCTATCGTGTGGTCACGCACAAGCACACACGCATTTTTTCAAGACTTCTGTTTGTTTTATTATTATATTTACACGTTTTAAACATAGTTTGTAATTAACGAAATTTTTACTAGGGAAAACTAAAGAAAAAGAAGCAACAAAATAAATTTTTCATTGCTGAAATAATGAGGTGTTTGGTGTAATTTATTCTCCAATTGCTCTTATTTTATTTAACTTAAGGAGTATCTTTACCTTTTTAAGAGGTAAAAATGTTAAAGTTATTAATCTTTCTGATAATAAGCGTTTTTTTTGTAATAAGAAATAGAATAAAAGAGCTAGACGTCAAAAAAATGCAGATTTAGTATTCCAGATCAAAAACTCGTAAGTGTAATTTTTCTTCTTTGATATTAAAATGAGAATTACAATATATGTTTAAAAATTTGCAACGGAACGATGACATGTAAATTAATCAATACTTAATTGGGTACATTAACTAGTAATTTTCTGTTAAATTACGAATGCTATTAAATGAGTGTAGGAACTTTAATTTAAAGTAATATTCAACGCAAATGGCATAATTATAGGCTGTTTTTTATTCTTACAGCTTTTGAACCATTCAAGAATAATAAATAAAAAAAATTGAGAAAAAAGGTAGAAATAAAAAAAAGCCAAAGGAAAAAAAAAATCGTTATTCTAACAAAGTTCAATTAAATGTTTTTTTTTTATTATTAATTATTTCAAATTGAGAGAGTGTTTCTTTTTGATTTACCTGTATTGATATCCCGTTTGAGTTTTTAATCAACGGTTTCGTTTCCGTGAAAATATTCTTCAACAACGAGAAATAAAACAGATGAGAATATGGCAATAGTTGTGAATCATAGTTTTTTCTTTTAATTCAAGAATTCTAAAATGAAAATTAATATTAAAAAAGCGAAACATATTCACCCTTATTCTTTCCTCATGAACAAATGAAGTACCTCTTGTACTGGAATCGAGTCATTTGATTTGATCATTGATTAACGCCACACTTTGATTCAACAGAGGGGTTCCAGCTCAGGTGCCCTCCACGTCACTTGACCATAGTTACAATTGCGTCGTCCTTTGCCAAAAGTTCTCGTATGGCTGAATAGTGTGACTCAGTCACTCACTCTTTTCAACACAAAAGCTATTATTACTGTGCTCGTAATTTTGAACTCCGAGAATGTGATGAGGATGAAACCTAAACTACGTATTACTCCACTCTCCAAATTTCCACTCTACAACAACGGGAGGATTTCTAGCCACGATAAACATGCAATAACTCCTCTATTCTCTCTGTTTTTTGTAGCACAAAGGCTTGAACTTACGGCTCGTGTCATGAGTTTGTAACCATGACCCTTCTGCTACCGTGGCTCAATTGAAAATTTGTGAGAAACACTCATGCGTATGCAAGAATAGCTCCGAACCGCATACATGTGGGACGGCGTCTAGGGGAAGGTTCGATTTTAATGTTAAAATAAGCACGCAGAGTTAGAATAACTTAATTTATTAATAACACAAATAAAACATTTACTATTTACAAGGGTTTTTTAAATAAATCGAGATAACACCATACTAATTCCGAAAACACGTACTCTTTCTCAAACAAAGGAGAGAGCGATTTCCTCTGACCTGCCTTCGTTCAAGCTTTGGTGCAACTCCCAGTTTTTCCTTTCTGCCTTCTTTATAAATACATGACCTCATCGTATCACGTAGCTAAAACTCACGTGGTTTCGATTAGTGGTGCCATCTCTTACAATAAAAATCAAAAGAAGTAAAAGAAAACTTGCACTCCTTCCTACAAGTTCGGCCATCATGGGAATCACTGACCTCAGTGATTTTACATACCATACAATAAAATATAGGCCTCTGCAAAATTAATATTAATCGGAGATAAAAATTCCAAGATAGACATTCAAATTTAAAATAAGGATACAATCTCAAAAATAAAATATTAATAGCAAAGAAAACAAAACACATTAATACACATTATGTTCTTTTAAAAAGAATAGAAAACGCTTTTTATAAAAATACATCATCATGGTGAGTAAAATTTCCTTAAATCAGCAGATGAATTTGTTATCTTAGGTCCCTCATGATCACCCACTTTCTCTAAATCATATCTATCTCTAGGTTTTTACTTTAACTATTCTATATGGTAGTTTCTCATGTGCTAACTTTATTATCCCAGTTTGCATATCTCTTGGTACAACTATCAATTCACGACCTTCAACATATTTGTAAAGTATTTCGTTTTTATCGAAAAAGTCTGAATTGATGTTTGTTTCAATCAGTGACCTTAGACTCTAAGTGTATTCATCCTTTTGTTGTGCCCTTTTTAATCTTGCGGTTAGAGTATCGTTAGTAATTATTGCGACTGGATATCTGCTAAGCATCCACATGTTGCATTCTCTGGCGGAACGATGCACAATTTCATAATCAAACTCTTCCAGCAATAATGCCCATCGCGCTATACGAGTAAACCAAATCCTTTTGTCCATAGTCCTTTGAAACGCTGAGCAATCCGTTATGACTTTGAAATGATTTCCCATAAGGTAGGTACGAAATTTCTTTAAAGCGTTGACAACAGCAAGAACTTCAAGTTCACAGCTGCTATACTTCTCCTCTGCCGGAGTAGTTTTCTTAGACATGTATTGAACTGGATGCAATTTTCCTTCTTCTGCCTCTTGGAGTAAGACTGCTCCGTAGCCTTGTTGACTTGTGTCCGTGTGCAATTCGGTTGTTTTTCCATGCTGGAAAATACTTAATACTGGACTTTCAGTCAATAATTGCTTCAGCTTTTCAAATGCTTCTATTTGAGGTCGTTCAAAGACAAATCGATTGTCGTTTCTAATTAGATCACTCAAAGGTTTCGCTATTTTAGAGTATGACGGAATAAATTTTCGAAAATAGCCAGTGAGTCCTAAAAAGCTTTGAACTTGTTTGACAGTCGTTGGTACAGGAAACCTCTTGACAGCTATCATTTTTGCAACTGAAGGGCGCACCGTTCCATTTTCGACAACGTGGCCCAAAAATTCCACCTTTCGTTTTAAAAACTGCCATTTTTCAAACTTGATCTCGAACCCATATCTGGATGCGACCTCAAACACCTTCTTTAGTTTTTACAAACCTTCTTTCTCATCTTTAGCTGGAACGATCAAATCGTCCAAATAAATTATTACGATGCCTTTTCGCATGAGTTCCCTAAAAAGGCTGTACACATATCTTTGGAATACGCTTGGGCTTGTACTGAGACCAAAGGGTACCTTATTAAATTTGAACTGCCCGTCTGGTACAACAAAGGAGGTGAAATGCTTGCAATCCTCGTTTACGTCGACATGAAAGAACCCATTTTTCAAGTCTAACGTGGAATACACTTTGGCGTCTTGCAGCCTATCCAATACGTCCTCTATCAGTGGCAAGGGGAAGCGATCCTTGACAAGTTTTCGGTTCAGTTTCCTATAGTCGATGCATAGTCTGTCGGTACCGTCTTTCTTCTTGACTAACACGATTGGACTTGCATATTCAGAAGAGCTTGGTCTCACGATTCCCTTATCCAACCATTCGTCGATCTGCTTGTTGACGGTCTGATTCTCCAGAAATGACAAACGTTGTGCTGCTTGGTAAACTTGTATATCATCCTTCAGGATAATTCTCATGGATACATTTGTCGTTTCGGTCTTCTTAGGTGTATAGCTGTTGATTAGTTCAGAGAGTTCCTTTCTTATTTGAGGATTGATAACATGTTTAACTTCGATTTCGTCTTCAGTTCTTGCTTCATAAACCTGTGTATTCACAACCACACCTTCTCTTCGTGTTTACGGAAATAAACACCTTTTTTATCAAAGCCAACAAAAGCTTGTTCCAAAATGTCCGATCCTATCACTGCCTGGAACTCCAAATGCACCGCAGGCACGACATGCCATATTACGGAATATTTCTCTCCATCCAATTCGATTTCTCGTTGGAACGATCCTTTTGTTTTGACTTCGTACTTTCCCAATCCAGATAACACGACAATGTCCTTCGAGAGCTTCGATTGCTCGATGATTCCTTTGCTTACATCTTCACGAATGAGCGAAACTGAGCTTCCAGTGTCGATTAGAGCCTCAAAAGTCTTGTTTCCGATGGTTATTTTCCTGGTCTGAATTCTGTCTTGCTGAATTCGAGAACAAATCTTAACCGGAGAGCTTGAAGATATATTGATTTTCGTACCCTTGTTGCGCTTTGTACAATCTACGGCATAGTGACCTGGTCCCCTGCAGTAGCTACATGTTACCTGTTTAACTCTTTTATCGTAAGTTCTCGTCGATTGAAAGCATTTTCTATCATTCCAATTATTTCCAAGGTGAAAACGTTCTTGCCTTCGAGAACAATTATCGTTATTTTTCGATCTCTTAGCAAATGAGTTTAACTGCTTTGGCCCTATAGTTCTTCGGACGTCTTCATAATCTTCAAATTTTTTCGCTAGCTCAATAGATGAATTAATAGTAGACCATTCGTCCAAAAAGTGTTCCTGAAAATCATACGGCGCCCTCTTCTTCATTTGATCGGCTATGATTAATTCTCGTAATTGGTCGTAGGTGTTAACTTTTAAGCCCAAAGTCAATCCATCAAAATACGTCTGTAATTCATGTTGAAAATCTTGCCATGTTCGTTCATCGGACTTTTGGTGAAACAAAAATAACTGACGAAATTTTTCCGGAGATAATTTAAATCTTTGTAAGAGCAAATTCTTTATATGATCGTAATCGTTACACTTACCAGTTTGTTCTCTTGCGATCAGATGAGCAATTTCGACGGGTATTAAACCTATAAGTTTTTGAACCCAATCTTTTTTCGGTAAGAAAGTTAGTTCTGCATGACGCTCAAATAAGGTAAGATTCAAACCAATATCTTCCTTCATATTAAACTTATGAAAAGTTTCGGGAAACAGTTTATTCGATGCTTGAACGTTTTCGGTGTTATTCGGCATACGGGCAGTCTGTTGCGCTTGTATTCGCAACTTCTCTAATTCGTACTCTCGTCTTTCTCTCTCATCCTTTCGCATATCCTCTCTCTCAGCCCTCTCTCTCTCAGCCCTCTCTCTCTCAGCCCTTTCTCTCTCAGCCCTTTCTCTCTCAGCCCTTTCTGTACGTTCCTCCACTATGCTATCAAGCATCTTTTTAACATCGTCTTCAACGTAATCTGGGCTTTTTATGATCAGCTCCTTTAACTTCAATTTTGTGATACCTGCTTCGATAGTAAGATCCAAATCCTCGGCGAGTGACGCCAAATCCTCTTTCCTTTTCGTGAGTAAGAATGCCATTTTTATACTCAGAATGGTGACCCAGAGAACAACTTAAATTTTTAATTAAGTTAAATGAGACAAAACTATTAAAATGACTCGCAAAAAGTTTACTCACCTAAAAAGAAACAAAAAATAATTTAAATAAGATGCAATTATCAATTATAAACAATTATAGACAAAAATTGACTTTTTAAAGAAATCCCGGAACTTAAATCCTTTTACAAAACACAACAGTATTACAGTTAATATCAATTTTATTTTTTATTTAAAAAAAACAACGCGTTCCTCTCATTTATGAAAAATAGATTACTAAGAAAAAACACGGAAGTACTCAGTTATTAATCCAAAACTAAAAGAACATCAAATATCTATGTCTGCATTTAAACCAATAATAGTACCTAGTACTTCAAAATTCAATTTCAGATTCACAGAACAGGAAATATACACAAAAAAAATCATTCATTTATATAATTTTCGCCTATTACTCACACAATACCAAAAAAAAGGATACTAGCACAATTCAATGTAATTCTGAAGAACTTTACGTTGACCCCAATGACACAGGAAATCTTGTTTCGTGTTGATAACTCGCAATTCGATGCAGTTCCAAAGTTTCTCTCGCCAGTGTTGACCTCAATGATCAAGGTAATCCCGTTCAATTCGTTCAGTATGTCGTTGAGTCGCTGGGCTTCCAGTTTTGGTTGACTGTAGCTGACGTGGAAATTCGCCAAGATTCTGTGCCTCTAACCAAGTCAATGGACTTCTTTTTCCTGTTGACTGGTCTCGCTGAAGTATTTCCGTATCGCTCGTAAAATTTCTTATCCAGCTGAAAGCTTCGTCGGGTCTCTATTTGATGCAAGGCAAGGTCTATGTACCGCTCAGGAAATCAAAAATCGATGAGGAGGTAAAACTTTTAAAAAATACTCTTAGATAAAACTTTGAATAGTTTAAAAATTCTCGGTCGAACCCCCAATTTGTGGGACGGCGTCTAGGGGAAGGTTCGATTTTAATGTTAAAATAAGCACGCAGAGTTAAAATAACCTAATTTATTAAAAAAACACAACTAAAACATTTACTATCTACAAGGGGTTTTAAATAAATCGAGATAGCACCATACTAATTCCGAAAACACGTACTCTTTCTCAAAACAACGGAGAGAGCGATTTCTTCTGACCTGCCTTCGTTCAAGCTTTGGTGCAACTCTCAGTTTTTCTTTTCTGCCCCCTTTATAAATACATGACCTCATCGTATCGCGCAGCTAAAACTCACGTGGTTTCGATTAGTGGTGCCATCTCTTACAATAAAAATCAAAAGAAGTAAAAGAAAACTTGCACTCCTTTCCTACATACATCATCATTTAAGTTTTTCTGGCCTCTGAGTAAAGAAGTATATCTATCTATCTATCTATATATATATATATATATATATATATATATTACAAAAAATAGTTATATACCTAAGATAACTATAGTCATGATAGAATAGATTTAGACACAGAAATACTAGAGGAAACTCCTAGCCTTAGGAACCAGGAATGCAGGTTTAAACAATGTTTTTCGGCCAGCCAACCTTCAACTGAAATTGCCAATACTCTGGGCCACGGGGAAAGCAATAAATTTCTAGAGAAGTTTAACTATCATTATACATAAAACCATAATCTATTAATGTAAAACGATAATAGTTACTAAAATATTAATAAAGAATTACCTGTAATAATTACTAAAATATTTTAAATCAAAGTTAAACTATTAGATAAAGACTTACCACGTGATTCATATTCCCCGGCTATGGGCAATAACAGTATTGCATAAAATTATTATGTTTTGATAAAATAGCATTAATATTATATATACACATTTAAAAACTCTATATTTTATTTTAAAATTTATAGAAAATAAAAGTACCACTCAGACATATACAATTAATTTTTAAGAAAATATAATAATGTTAATTTACTTAGCTAGAGGCGCCATCTATCTATAAACTGTACAACTAATAACTTTTTTTATTTAACTGTTAGGTAACTTTTTATAAATTTAGGAGGGCATCTGTGTTCCATACAATGTTTAATAAAGTTATTAAGTTTTAAATATATATTAAATTTATCACTAACTAATACGTTATTACGATAAATATAATTGAAAATAATATTTCTATAAATTGATATAAACTATAAACTATATATATATATATATATATATATATATAGTATTTAATTTTCGGAAGTCGATTAAAAGATATTTCCTAATCACAGCGATCTTCTCCACCCATAGTTAGATTTTTGTCAGAAACAATTTTTAACTTGAGTATATTTTAATTTTTTAAATTTTTTTGGGAGGGGGGAGCATAGAAATATCATTAATACTTCTCCTCCAATACCATCTATTGATTTTAACCCAAATTAATTTTTCCCGATGTAGATTTGAGTTTGACAAAGAGATGAAGCCGAAATAAACTTCTCCCGATACGTACTCAGACACAACAATAAGATCCCTAACAGAAAAACACACGCCGTATAATACGCGGGGGAGAGACTATTAAGCAATAGTCTCCATAGTCACCTGAGATAGTCTCGTGGATGATATTTTGGAGCTTTTGTAGCGTTGTCGTGCCCCAGTCCTATCTTGGACTGGGTTCTTATTGCCCGGCGCGCCTCTAAGTGTGGAAGGAAACATATCATCACCAACGAAAGCCATAATTACAAATTTTTATTGATAACACACAAATAACAAATACAAGTTCAAACTACAAGTGGAAACCGTGGAGTGAATATCTAATACCTAGATTAATCCTAATACTTAAATCTTATTCTCAAATCTAATATTCCCGTCTAAATAATCTCAGCTATCAGAATTGACAAGGAGGCGAACTCTTACTAACGTCAGGTCGGTACTTAATCTAATCCCTTTGATTCCTTTAATGATTAACAATATCAAATACTTTCTAATACGTGCTAAGCTTGCTGAAGAGATCCGTAGACGATACTTACATTTAATTTGGTAAATCCTTCTTCTTCTCTTTCTTACTAAATCTAGACTTTATATAGTCGAACTCATTAGCATATCACGATCTCGTGTTTTTCCCGAGGAGGTTGTGAAATAGAATAATTGGTGGCCCCAAAGTTACCCAAGAGGATTATTAGAAGATTGACGCGGATAGACCCGTCACAGCGTGTCCGAGATAATCTCGGGCAGACAGTTTAAAAGTTTAACGCATATGTACGTACATCTGAACTTAATGTTGAACAATTATTATAAACACACTGATGACGGAAGTGCCTGACAATAGTTCTGTGAGTAATCAATTTATTCTTATGTGTATGAATTGTATGGGGTTTTTTTTCGTTCTCATATTTTCCTCTACGAAACGTATGCGTTGTTTTGTGATGTAACAGCCTTTGAAAGTTATTTGAGGCGTGTATTTGAGGGACAGAAATGAGACAGATGCATAGATAGAAATGACAATATTTTATGAATGAAATACATACAAGGGTTGTAAACAGAAATCATTCATGGTGTTAAGGCAGGCTCCCCATTGCACAAGAAAGTTACGAATTCCAACTGCGAAGAACGATGTCGGTTGATCGTGGAACCATTTCAGAACTGAACCAATGGAAACATTGAACTCATTTGCGACGTCACGAATGTTTTGATATCAATTTCCCTTGATTGATGTTTCATTGTTCATAATCAGCTTTCCTTTCACAACTTTGTGCGCCTGACCAGGCCACGGCAAATCCCTTGTATCCTCTTGACCGCCACTAAATTTTCTTGCCAAGCTTCTCACCTTGGACTTCGACACACATATGTCACCGTACACAGCCAGCATTCTGCTTACTCAGGAGATTCGAGCTCACCCAAAGGGTTTCGAGTTTCGAACCGATCTTCCTAGAAGTTACTTTATTTGTATACAAAACGAAATACATATTCAAAAGTTCTTTAGAATTGGGGGGAAGAATACAGCAAAAGTACTTGAAAATTACAATGCAAATACAAAACACACACAAATGTTATCTTCTAATGAGAAAAAGAGACTTTGAAAAAGAAATAGGATACTTGGGGAAACCACACTTCTAAAAGAAATTGCGAAATTAAGGAGACGGAGGAATGTTAGTTTAAGAGGACGAAAGTTCAAACATTATTTTCTATTATATTTTGGGAAAGACAGCAATAAAAGGCCAGGTTCCGTGCGGCGACAGATGTGAAATCCTCGCAAAGAGAGAGGGTGGGGGGGGGGGTAACTAGTTAAGAAACCTGTGACAAAAGGGTAAGAAGCTAGCCAGCATTTCTACGATGAATATCCACCGGCTTAGACTCTTCCAGTGTAAGAAACTTTATTATGGTTTGCTGATCCGTTTTAGACGCAGTTGCATCCATGAAAGCCATTTTTAAATGAATGCCACGTCCATACGACAGCAGTTATCACAATCATGCTTGAGCACACTCCTGCGCGGTATATACACCTTCACTATCATGTTTGTTTCCCCAAAATACATTGAAAACTGTTCACTAGCAACGCTTCCATTAAGTTTCATTTAAACACGCCTCATGAAAAACTTCGATCACTAGAAAATTTTTAAGCCAAATGCAGTAGTTTTTACTCTCAATTTAATTATTGAAGGTGTATTAAGTATTTCACGAAGTATTTTCTGTATGATCAATGTTTTGAATAAAATTTCTCTGCCTAAGGGAAATAAGTAAATATTTTTCTCTATCCCTACATTTGTATTTGAAAAAAAAATCTGCATTTCTTGTCATTTTTTCCGAATTCAATATAATTAATTTATACCAGAGTCATAAAATAATCGCTCACCAACCTTGCACATATATTTTGAAAATTAAAGAAAAAAACTGAATACTCTTTCTGAATATATTGCAAAATATTGAAGAAAAATTCATAAAAGATTTTTGAGTAGAACTTTGAAAACATTTTAGAAATGCATTGTATTGGATTATTTTTGTAAACACTTTTAAAAAGGTGAATATATAAAGTATACCACCTACGAAATAAGAAAAATAATACAGTTCAAAAAAAGGATTATTGAGGCCACCTCAACGTAAATTGTACGAAATTTTATTTTGCGAAAGTAGAATTTTCCAGCGAAATGTTGACTCAGACTACTGGTAAACAACAGAAAGTTGTTAGTTCTCAAACTTTTGAAAATCTCTTTGTAACACAAAAGAAAGTACAAAATTCTGCAATCCACATGGAATTGTTTTATGGCAATCTAAAAGCTAATTTAAAACTTAATATCTTCAGAAAATTTAAATTTAATGATAATTGTTATTTTCTATCATCATCTACTTTAGAATTTGATGCACAAAAAAAAGTGTATTTCATAGCCTTATATCCAGTGATTAAAATATAAAATGATGAAAAATTCGGAAACGTCGAAAAAATGTAAATGCGTGTCATTTTACAGTTTAAGGAATAATTAAATATTATATATCACAAAGCATTCATACATATATAAATATTATGCATCATCAAAGATATATTAAGAACATTATTAGTGGGTATGTTTAACTAGTTTCTAGTTGGCAACAGCCAAAATAGTACTTTTTATTTTGTCTTTTTTTCAGTTTACAGCGAGGCATTTCTCATTGGAAATTTTTAAGAAAATTGAGATAAATGTATAACATTAAAGAAAACAGAACTAATTTGATATCGAAGTGCTGACCGCTAGATGCAGCTCTTGTTGTCGAGTGATATGGAATCTCCATGATGACGGTCTAGCTGTAACAAATCATCAGAAAAATAGTTTTAAAAAACTGCTTTTTCTTGACGAAAGTTTTAAAATGCTGAAATGGCCTAGAATTAAAATGAAACAAAAGGAATGAAATAATTAAAAATTTACTTACTTTTTTCTGAAGAATCGCATAAAAAGATGAATACCAGGATTTTAAAATAAAATATGCGGAATTTAAAAATGCCAGAGAAAGAAGTAAAAACAAGTAAAATATTGAAAATACATTGTTTTAAAAGAGAATATTCTAAAGAAAAAAACTAGTTAAAAACATGAGCAGAAAAAAGTAGGTATATAAAAGAAGAAAAAAACCCATTACTTTTAGAAAACAAAATGAACCAAAAGTGTGAATTTGGTATTCATTTTGATCCTTAATAATCAAAAACACAGCAATCATATACTTTAAAAATATAACCAGGTTCTCATCAATGATATTAGAAATAACCATATTCCAAAATAGCACAAAACACAACAGAAGACTGAAGAGCAGCTTAAAGAATAAAAACAGTAAAAATTGATAACTATAACCACACGATAAAAATGTCGAACATATTGTAATGTTATTGCCCATCTTGTAAAATCATCAAATATCAAATTCAATATCAAATTTGTAAAATGAAAACTTATTTAAAAATAAACGAAATACGATTATTTTGAATGAAAAAAAGTAATATACATTTATACAATTTATATACTTTCATGATATATCTTACCTGCATATTAAAAGTGAAAATTATCTTATAAAAGTTATCAAAATATCTTTTTGGTAATAAAATTTCGTTACTGAATGAAACTTGGAATAAATATATATTATTTATTTATAAATAGTTAAAAAATATATCAAGTTGCAATTTACAATTACTTTTTCTTCCATTCAACTACTTCTTATCTGCTTACCTCAAGACAAGAATTTAAATCTTTTAAGGAAGAAGTCAAAGTAATTTAATAAAGGTTTGATATTGTAACTTATAAATACGGAAAATGTATGCCTCACTGTCCTATTTATACCGGAGATTCATTCAGGAAGAAAAAAGAATACAGACATCTCTCTTTTATACTCTTTTTCATTTCTACATTAATTCTATAGTTTGAATAACAATAACCTTTTCTTAGTTACAAAGAACATTTTCCTTCCCGAGCATTTTGTTTGTTTAAAAACGTTCTGATGAGAAGTTCTCTCTAAGCTAGCAGGTGCTTCCCTTTCATTTATCAATTCTCAACGGCACTTCTAAGTGGAAACAATTTACGGGTCGAGATTTTCGTGTTTGTTTCTATCCTCCTCGGGAACTCTCTTTTGGCGAGTGTTAAAAGTCTTCGCCAAAGAAAGAACGATGAATATTAAATCCGAAAGTTAAGATTTTCAGAAGACGTGATGAAGTGTGTGAAAACTATTTATGCTGCAAGGAAAGAGGAAAAGAGTTACATTTAAATGTTGTTGGTTTTCCTTCTCTCTTCTAAAACTATTTTTGGGTGCAATATATTGTGAGGAATATTTATCAAAACAAATCAAGAGTTTTTCACTATTACTTTTGTCTTAAGACACGTGTTATAGGTTTTATTTTCAAAACAGGAGGGTTTTCCTTCTTAAAGAGACGCTCGTGAAATCCTCGAGAAATTCACTTTCTATATACATCCAACTCTTTTTTTTACACGGTAGATACATTCCTTAGAAAACCGTGCAAAATTCATGTAAAAGAATACACGTGACGTACGGTAAATTTTGATATATGTTCCATCTAAAAAAAAAATATTTTTATTTTAGATATATTAAATCATCAACAAAATTAACACGTTGTTTGATATCTACATAATGAAGAAATTTTTCTTATTTTGTATAAAACTCAACGTTTTGTCTTTGATTTTGATCGATTCAACAGTTCCATTTTTTGACATAGGTTTTTATTTATTTGATTGAAGTATATTTATTGTTTTCTTCATAACATTCTAAATATTATGTAAATACGGTTTTGTTAATAGTAAGGGATTGTATAGTTTTTACTCCGTCTTATGAGAAAATGCATATGTGCCTTAACTTACGTCTGTCGTTTTATACTTTGCATAATTACGTTACGCAATTCTGTTTTCGGGATTCCCATGATATAAATACAACATAGATCGAAGTTAACTTCATATCATTGTTAAAAAGGATTTTCTTGATCTGATATAGAATAAAATTATAGAGATTTTTTTTTTTTTTTAAAAAGTCTTATTAGCCATCATACTTTACTTGCCTGAATTCATAGGTTAGCAAAATAATCCAAAAGAAAATCCTCACAACACAACACGAATAGTTTGGAAAAACCAAACAAGATAGTCAAATAAGTTCACATAACCGAAATACAATGGATTTATTTTGGTAAATTTTCACCAAAATTTCCCACCCGATGCATCATTTCCATAATATATTCATTTAGATTCAAGACCGAAAATATAAATATTTTTTCATCCGAGAGCTCCGATTTCCTGGAGGCATTCAACAGTGAAATTTATGGGCATTGAAGGAAAGCACAAATATTTAAACTGCGCTTCCAAAAATCAAACAAATTTATCCTGAAAAGAAGCGTCGCCATTTAAGACAAGCATTTAGCATTGATTCACACTCTAGGAAATTATTTGTTTGGCTTTATCTAAGCCTGAGATGGTTTTATTTCGAATACACTTATCGTGATCAAGGTTCGTAGGAGAGAAGAATAGCAACAGATGCAATCGGTGGAAGGTCTTTCCTTAATCTTGTGTGAAATTATTAGTTAAGCTTGTGGAATTGCTTGAATGGGTTGTGTACAATCTTAAAATAAAAATTAAAACAACATTTAAGCTAATATTTCTAAGTTCTACAAGAAGGAACGTCGAACAATAAAAAGGAAGAATAATAAGTAACATGATTATACAATTTTTGAAATGACGATATTGCTAATTTTCTTTTAGTAAAATTTGTGCAGAATTCTCTATAATTTCCTTCCCATATTTACATAATTTAAATATAACGCAGAAACTTGTTTCATAACATGTATAAGTTTATCTTACATTTCGCAATCTACCATGTCATATAATTAAACTGAGTTTAAATTAGTAGGCAAATTTATGCATTATATCAAATACAAAATTTATGAAACTTTTTGACCGTTTATCTCCAATTTTTTCTTCTTATAAGTAACTAAAAGCTTCAAAGTACATCTTTTAACATAAGTATAACAAAAATGCTTAAATCTTATATAAACAAATTTTTTCTCATAATTTTGCTTTAATTTTTGTCATTCATATTCATTTTTTAACATTTGATTTCGGTAAATGTGGCACATACATTAACCCTCTAAGCGGTTTGGACGTCTTTTCCCGCACGTCTAGAGCTGTTTCGAAAACGCATCACACGTCTTTTTCTGACTTCAAGAGAGTGCTTCAAAAGTGTGTAGGCCGCATTTTTCTGAAATCCTTTCCCCCCTTTAATGGTTTAACATCGTGAAGGATAATTAAAAAGGGTTGCGACGACACAATGGACACTGACAGGAAATTTTATGGCTCACAGGGAACCCCATGTTTTGACCCTGGAGGCATCGTACAAAAACTGGGAAGAATTTCTTTAGTTCCCTTTAGTAAATGAACTATAAGTTAGTGTTTTTAATTTAGCTTGATTTGAGATACTATTGCGATTGAATTAAATAAATTCTTTTTGTACTTTTTACAATTTAAACCTTTTTTTTTTTCAAGTTTTGAAAATTTCCAACGCATAAATAAAATATTATAATTCTCACTTTTAAATTTCACATTAATTTGAAATTTAACAAGTTGGGACGGTAATCTGTTATTTTATATAGTTGGACAAATTACTTTTTAAGTATATTCTTTTTGCTTGATTAACTCGTATTATTTTCTTCACTTTAAAATGATCAAACGGAAAATTAAGTTTTTAAAATATATATACCTCCATATAATATCTAGAACTATATTTTATTGCTTCATTTTTCTTCTCTTTACCAATGCTTTCTGTTTTTAAAACATGATTACTTCATTATTAATTATCAAAAAAAAAATTAATAAGAAACTGAACGCTTCAAAATTCAAAAGCTTTTAAGCTTTCCTACTACTAAAAATGAATAATTTTTAATCTTTTGCATTAAATTATTTGAAAAAAAATTCTTACGCTTTGATAAAAATAACAGCGAAAAAACTAATTCAGATCCATTAATTTTTTTTAATTTTAAAGCCAGGGTGCAGGGCATCTACGCATTGTTAAAATACACCAAATTATATTTGAATAAAAAAAAATGTTTGAATTTCAGTTTACCTCAGAGAGAACATTGAATGAGGGAGTTTTTCCCGAAATTCATATTTTTAAACTTGAATATATGAGTAAATAATAATTAAAAATATCTGGATATATTTACAGTTGGCATTTACGCATGTTAATAAATATAAAGATCAATTTTAAATTTATTTTTAAAAAATATTTATTTATGCAAAATTTATAAATATTTTTTTTAAAAGCTTACTGAAAAACAAGCAATTTAAATCTGGATATCTATTGTAATTAAGATTCAAAAAATAATCAGATTTTCATACAAAACTAGGAATTTTATAGTAGAACTTGCATTTGAAATTTCGGAAAAAAATATTTATGTATGGCGCACATACGCAGTTAAAAATTATTTACCATAAGTACTAACAATTCTTCGAATAAAATATTAAATTAAAATTTTAACATATAGAATCTTAAGCATTTTAATGCATTTCGGAAATTTCATACAATTCGGTTAAAACTGTACGATAAGAGCAAAAAATATGCTGAAAAATTTGATGAATATAGAATAAATTTTTAAGTAGAAGCAATATTGCGAAGCTAAAACTCAGGAGTAAAAAATTATGATCATATCTACAAGAGTTTTTGAAATATTTATTTTAAAATTCAGAAAATCTGTGCGTTAAGTTATGTTTAATATTAATTAAATAGTCAACATAAATGTAATGTTATGTTTGAAGACGCATTAATGTACTATTAAAAAAATTATAAAGGGCATTGTTGCGTATGTTAAGAATTTCATATAATTTTAAATTCAGATTTTAACAGATTGACGTAAAGAAATAAACGACCATTTAAAATACACGATGCAGTCTGCAATGCCATAATCTTGATAAACAGAAGAAAGCATTTTCACATTCTAGGGCAGAGTCGGTTTAGGTAGGGACGAGCCGGGCAAAAAGTGAAGCCTCGGTTTTGACGGGTGCCGCACTAGAAATTGCAGTTTTCAGGAAAAATTATAATAATTACAAATGCAAAAATAAGTCTTGCAATTTTTTCATACATTTTTACTACCACGAATTGGGGGATTGATTTCCAATATACTTTGTTGTGTTTCACAATATTTAAGGTAACCAACCATAGTCCTTCAGATATATTTGTACTACTTTTCGTAAACCGTACTCTTATTAAAACTTATGCAACCGAAATACACCTTTTGTAATCTTAAAAAATATATAAACTATAACGGTTAATTTTAATTTATGCAAATTGTTAAAAGTTCCTATTTAGTGATTTCCGTCCAAACAGTTTACATGAAAAAAAAATTCGGACTCACCCATTCATTAGGGAATTGTATTATTCTAACAATAAGTTTTATTTTTCACCAAATAGGATTGCGTCACTTCGGGGATACCCTTTAGATAAACGTTTATATGCTATCCATTGTAATTCAAATATTTTTCTTTCAATTATATTTATTTCAGAAGAAACTGATTTATTTTGCTCATGAAATACAAGATTTAAATAAATTACTTTTTTCTTTCAAAAGAATTTGCTTAATAATATATATATATATTTGTGTATTATATTAAAATTTTGAACTACCCAAAATTATATGTTTTTGCTCCTCTAAAAACTCTTAGGAATTTAGAAATGGTCTCACAATCCATGTACGGTTTATATATTCTAAAATGAAAAATATATTTTTATAACTGAATTTTTGTGCCTCTTTTATAAAAATAAAAAATTGCTTTAGGCTACAGCTTATAAAATATACTTAAATAAGTGGAGGAATAGTATTTTCACATAATATGAATATTTTTGACTGCAGTAAGTCAGATATTTATATTTCAGTCTCTTTACAATTTGAATAGAAGTTGTAAGCAATTTTACGGCGAGGATATTGAATAAAAACTCCTTGGCTATATTTAAAAGTTAAAAGTTTTATTTTGATACCCCACAGCTCACACTCTAAAATAAGACTCATTTACAATTATATGATCAGCTTTGGTGATATTTAAATTTTCAAAAATACTCTACATGTACGAAAACATTCTTTCAAAACCATACATCACATCTCATTCTCTGTCTTTTCCACAGCAGGCATTATTTTTTTAATACTCAAAAAATTGAATACAAATATGTTTCCAAAAGTTATTTTTTAAAAATATGATATGAATACAATGCGGAATTGTCGGTTAGCTTCACTGAACAAAATTGTTTTGAAAGACAAAATTAATTGGGAGAATTTTTTCTCTCAATACAATTTGTAATGACTGAATTGTGTGAACGATGCATTTATCGATGAATTTTCCATTTAACACTAAAGAAACAGAAAAAAAAATTAAATTTGAATTGAAAATGGTTAGAAATACTTTCACAATTTGAAGAAAAATTTATTCCCATTAAAATAAAAAAAAATTGACTAAATTTGCTTTTTGCTCCATCACAAATGCCGATGTAAAGAAGGCATTTTTGCTTCATACAAGTTGTTTGACTATATGAAATAAAATTTAAATTTTTCCCAAAAAATTCATTGAACATAAAAATATGATTTATAGGATTAAAACATATGTAAATTAAAAGTATGGAAATCCCCCTTTATGTTACTTTAAATTTAAAATATAATTGAATAGAAATGAATGATTTTATTTCATAAACATAATCGTCGTATGTAACGATACTCCATTTATTCTCTTATTGTTTAAAAAAAGAGAGAGAGAGAGATGGTTACTTTTACTCTTTTTTACATAGTTACTTTTTTTAAAAAAAACATTAAGATATACTTGTGTTTTCTTAGTCTCATATTCCACAATAAATACAAGCTGATTTTTCCTGGCTCAAATCGGTAGTCCAAAAATAGTTTATTTTTCTTAAATCAGTTTTTTAAAATTTTGTTTTGTTTAAAATAAACAAGTATTTTTCAACTTTTGTAACAAGTTTCTTTCTTTCGTTTTAATTCTTCACTTTTATTGTGACTTAACCGATCAAACAACTACGTGGACCCCACTTTTTCCACCCAAGATTCGCACAAGGCAACGTCACGGCTGTGAACGAGTTTTCTCCCGGTTTTAAAGTAACAGAGGCCAAACTGAGTAATAAAATCTTCCCCTGTAGACCTACCGCGATCTTTGAAGGGGAAATGAATTAAATGTGTTGCACTTTCGAAGCAATTCTCAAAAGAAAAGTAAACGCTTTCGGAATGATTTTTCAGGACAAGGTCGAACATTTAGAGGGTTAAAACGGGAAAGTGTGTGTATGTTAACGTTGGATTGTAAAGCAGCACCAGGGCTATCGGCAAAACACCTCGTTATTTTGATCCATGATCTATTGACGAGAATCTGAGCTATCACACCCTTTTCGAACTACCACACCACCGGTAGGACTTTGAACCTTGACAGATTTACGTACATCGACCCTTTCAACACGAAGGGCTTCTGTGGCCCTTGGATCGAACTCATGACAATCCAGCCACGGTCCCTGATCTTCACCACAATACTACCACACCTACATATTAAAACGGGAGAACTTTCTAAGGTTGCTAACACACTAGAATGCTCTCGGGATATTTTCTCTAGCATTAGTAACGTTAACTAATATTTCAATGTAAAAATGTGACCTTATCAGAAATATCACTTCTTGTTTCCTCATCTCGTGTCAACCACATAATTAAAATTATAATATTTTTATAAATAAAAACGCAAATGCTATGTAGCGAAACTTAAGCACAACGATGTTAGTATAGCAAAGTCATTTTCGCTGTGAGCCCAATAACACTTCATTCAAAGTCAAATAAAAGTACGATAAGACTTGAGGAAGTTTGTTTTACTAATGATATCTGCTTAGTAAACTATCTTTTGCTGAAAGGCAGCTATTTACGATGAATATTTGCCTTGGTGTCGAAATGGCACCAGTGGACGTTCTAGGCATATTTATCTGTAAAATATCTCCTATTTAACCCAAAACCACAAAATCTTTTCTGTGTAATCACCATGAGAAATGATTAAAAGTCACGAAAAATTTTCAAATTTCCTGCAAAAATGCGTAAAGGAGAAAAAACTAAACAGACTCCGAACTTCATTCGGTAGAGGCGGACGTTCTAGTACTGAGTCGCACTCCAAATTCTCAACAAGATTTTGTGAAAAATGAAAAAGTAGTGTAAAATGGTTTACCGATAAGCAATTTTACTAATTTAAAATAAATTTAAAATGAGAACTAACAAGAAGTAAAAAATGCGTTACTTTACCAGTATTACCAACTTTTAATTACAAACATGAACCTGTTCTTATACTGTAAATACCCGATGGAATTCCCCCCCCCCCTTCGATTCTAAGTTGCACTCGATTTTCAGTAACATTAACACTGAAAAAAAGGGTATCTTAGATTCAAGTAAATATGGTGTGTATTTACTTATATATTATTAGTTAGGATATATTACTTTGTCTTGCTGTCATAAGATAGGTAATAAGTAATAAATTGGGGGGAAAATATAGTTCTTGTTCTCACGAAATGCTGCAGAAAAGTTGCAAATGTGAATCGAATGCTTGAAACAAATATGTATTAAGCAAAACGTAGAATGATGGCAACAATTTTTGAATTCTTATTCGTTATAAGAGAAAGTTGAATTGTAGTCACTGACAAAATGATGTTTAAATCTAAATCAACAAAACCGATATTAATGCTGATGTCCCTCATTCCCATGCATGAATTACAGCACATGGACATGCCTTCCATGAGGTGATCCACAACCACCACTGCATCAAATATTAGATAGTCCTCCTGTAGATCATTTAACAAACAGATTGTTTGGCCCTGTGAAATGTACAGACACAGTACGGCCGAGAGAATCTCAAGGATTTTCAATGGGATTAAAGTTAGATTAGTACCTTGTGACCAATATAAATATGTTTTCTCCGTATTCTTCAAGTGATTGTAACCCTGATTTTATAAAAGACAGATGCTTACAGTGTGAATATAAGACCTTTTTCTGAAAGATTATAATACCCGGCAAATCTACGAAGAATTGTGATGGCTGTTCGTAGAAAGTATCAATGTTCTCCCGAACTACAGATATTTACTGAGGAAAAAACAATAGAAGTTTGAATAATTTCCGTATTTCTAATTAAGTTCTTACATTTTTATTTCTGGGTTTTTTTCTAAATTGACTATCGGTGGTTGTCTAAATGGCAAAATAGCATTTAGTACCATTTACTTATTTTTGGTAGTACTATGGGACACAACACAAAAACCAACCTAGATAGACGATTAAGAAAGATTAAAATGGGACACCTTCCGCAGCTCTTTCTGTCGATTTTTCCTCGGGCTTTTTCCACCCAAAAAGTTTTCACGTATTCGGCCTTATTCTTCCGAGTCAACTTATGCGTTGCCCATGGATGCTTCTAAAATTGCCAAATGTTGTTTTGTTATACATCTATTACCAGATGTAGGCCGTTAATCCTCAAAAACAGGTTAATGCCTTAATTGTGGCATTTCGTAATTTGAAATAAATTACACTTGTTTTGTGATTTTGTGTTAGTTAAACAAAACTCAGTGCTGCAGTAGCCAAAATGGAACAAGGTCAACTGAACACCTTTTCACTCTTCAAGACCTTGGGCAATAAAATGCATAATCAGATTTTACGGTCAGGTGGTCACCCTAACGCGAAATCCCCAGTGATTAGTTACCAAGCACAAGCTCAGTACTCATTTATCAACTCCCTGAAGAAATAAAAGGTGGAGTCGACCTTGCCCAACCCGAGGTTCGAGCCTGTGGCGTGAAAGCGCGATACGCCACTACTCAACCACTGGGCATTCTTGTGTTAATTAATATGCACTAAATAAGACCAACGCCACTGTGTAATTAATAATAACAAATGATTGAAAAAATATCTCTGTGCAAAAGATGCAATTGAAATGATGAAATAAATCTTTGTATTGCAACAACGCACTCACAAGTTGATCTACACAGCTATTGACGATATATTTTGTAAAATTTGAAAATCTTTTAAGGGGTCTGAGGGGTGTTAACAATTTTTTTTTTCGAATTTTCGAAAAAATATATCTTGTTCTTCATTTTTTTCTGAACATTTTGATACTAACCACGTGACAATACTCTAAAAACTTCAAAAGTTATTCAAAAAATTGCAAACAGCAATTTAGTCATAACAACTTTTAAATGGACACATGCCACGCCCATTTATTTTTAAATTTATGCATACCATTTATTTTTTTGTTTTTAATAAGCCTCATGAAATATTTTAAGCGCTTGAGTTGATCAGAAGGAAGCCTGCAACTCAACACATTCATTCTGCTGTGTTTTGATTCTCTTGTGTTTACTTTAGTACACGTTTTTTTAAAACGCTTATCTAAACCGAAGATTTTTGTTGTTTTATTCTGAAAAAATCGTGGGGCAATGCCCCAAGAAAAGATTTAGAGGAAATAAATATTTAAAGGTAAGTGACTTACATGTTACAGATATGAAAGATACGAGGAAGTGTGTAGAAATGAAAAGTACAAGTAAGTGTGCCGAAATGAAAAATGCTTCTAGTAAAAAACTTTCAGGAATTCTGACTTCATTAAAGTCAAATCTTGTTAAGGTAAGTGAAAACTTCAAAGAATATCGTATTTTTGATTTTATTTAAACCTTTAGCTCTATTTTGTCAGTATCATGCTGTTTAAAATGTCATAAACCATTAACAATTAATGAAAAATCCACTCGTGGTTTATGTTCGAATTTTGAAATACATTGTAAAAAATGTGGGAGTATTTGTACTTTTTCAAGCTGTGAAAACATTGGGAATAAAAATAATGCTCCAGAAATTAACAGAAGATCTATTTTAGCAATGGGATGCATAGGTCAAGGTTTAGAGTCATTAAAAACCTTTTGTTCTGTAATGAGTCTTCCTAATCCTGTTGAACAAAAATCATATGATGTTATTAATAATAAACTTTCACTTGTTATGAAGGAAGTCGCCGAAGAAAGCATGAACAGGGCAGTTGTCGAAGAAAATTCTTCGTTACCTGATAACATTTTAACGGTAAGTGGTGATGGGACCTGGAAGACGAGAGGACATTCATCGTTGATTGGAGTATGTACTCTAATGGGGCCGAAACAGGTAAGGTTTTGGATAGGGAAGTGTTGTCCTCATTTTGCAAATGAAGCGACAGTTATAAAGGGGTAAAGTTTGGTATCAAGTACAATAAATTGCAAAGAGCGCATAAGATTTCACGTAGAAAAAATTATTCTGGCTCTGCTGGTAAGATGGAGGTTGACGAGATGTTGAGGACTTTTAATCGATCAGAAAAGCTTCACAACCTGAAATATTCGAACTACATAGGAGATGGCGACACAAAAACATTCAATGCCCTTTCTGAAAACAATCCATACGGCTATGACCATCTTATTCAGAAAATAGAATGTGTAGGCCATGTGCAAAAGAGAATGGGTACAAGACTTAGGAAGCTTAAATTAGTATATGGTAAGAAGAAATTATCTGATGGTAAAACTATAGGCGGTAAAGGTAGGTTAACTGATAGTTTAATTGATAAGCTTGCGCATTACTATGGTAATGCCATTCGATGCAATTCTACTAGTGTAAAGGAAATGCGGAAAGCCATTTGGGCTGTTTGGGGTCATTCTTGCAGCACCGATGATTAACCGATTCACTGATTTTGTCCTACAAATCCAAATACATGGTGTAAGTATAATGCTGCAATTAATAATTTACAAAATTATAAACACAAACCCTCAGTTGCTAAAGCTGTTCGAGATGTAATTAAGCCTGTATTTGCAGACTTATCTCATCTGGCACTCCTGAAGAAATGTTTAGGAGATAAGACACAGAATCCTAATGAAAGTTTAAATTGATTAATCTGGAAGTTTTGTGTCCTAAGACGATTGATTCTAGCCTTCAGATTGCAGAGATTGCTGCAAATCTAGCAACCAGCATTTTTAATGATGGAAATCAAATACTTATTACTATTTTAGAGAAATTTGGCTTAAAAATTAACAAAAATGTTTGTGTGTCCCTGGCTGAACGTGACAATCGTCGAATCTTTACGTCGAGAAAGAGGAGCTCAACGTCATCGTTTGAAGCTCGCAGAGATAAAACAAATTAAAAAGAGTACAGAAATTGAGCTGTTTGAGCAACAGGAAGGCATATCCTATGATCCTGGAGCATTTTAGCATGTAAGTTTTAAAATTTATTTTCTCAAATTCAATTTAAAACTTTAAAGCCTTTTTTCTCAGTTTGTGTTTTTTTTCACTTACGCGCATTGCGTTTCAAAAACTATCATACTTTGATGCATAAAACTTTACAGAATTATAAACTCTATCATAATCTTTAAATCCTAGCTATTTATAGTATTACATATTTGTAATTTTTTAAAAAATTTCAAAAAAAATAAATTTTTTGAAAAAAATTTTAAAAATGTATTTTTTTATTTTTTAAAAATATTATTTTTTATTCTTTTTATATCTAATCGCTACCATCTAATAAGGATATATTTGACTTTATAAATCATTTTATTACTAGTAATTAGAATTATTATTTCAGAAAATATCATGCGCGTCGTAAAACTTACTATTTGTTTCTTACAAAAAATTTTCTTATATTTATGTGCTTATTATTTTTAAAATTATGATTATATTTTAGACATTTTATACTTTTTTGAAACTTTATTCCTTTATAAAAATGTGTAAAAGAATCAAATTATTTCATTTTAACCTCAAAGAATTATTTCTAGTCGAAAATTGTTCATATTTTGTGCTCTCGAAACATTTTTAACACCCCTGAGACCCCTTAAGTGAAAACAACACTTGAGGTGGAATTCCACTCTGGAAACCTCCACACAATGCCAGCGTAAGAATTTGAAATAATTAAAAATTTTAAATGAGAAAATGTGATTGGAAATTTAAGTTAGAAAATATATTGTGGACATAAAGATGACGCAACAATAGTTAAATTGCTTGCCTCGTCTAAGAGCAGATCAAATGACAAATATGGTACCTCTTTCTGCACAAAAGCACTTATCAATATGCGTGAGGACTTCAAACGAGAATAAATTTAACTTGCATTATCCGCGCCTCATCCTTCGTGCTGTATTGAATCAGAATGTGAATCTTTATTTAAACTAAAACCTCCCGCTTTAAGCGAACTAGATTCTAAGTCAGCCCTGGGGTAGTAAGCTTTTTTTTTTCGTTATTTCTTCAAGTGTATATTAATTTTATTTCCATCTCTCTGATAAATTTTAATGTTTACCCTTATCAATATAAAATAAAATTTATTATATTAATTTTTGTTCTAGGAATAACGCTTTAGGGATATTTCAGGAATGAACGAGACTAATTAATGAAAACATTTTTATAAAGACAATACAAAATCTAGGTTCAATGTCTTTCGAGAAAAGACATTGAACCTAGTCATATATATTCCACTACGAATATATATGACTAATTGGAGCGTCTGTATCGTAACATAATCGTAGTGGAAGAACTAATCAAACACAAAGGAAGTTGCTCGAGCTTAAAGATTTCCGAAGATGGATCAGCGCAGCATACGATACGAATGGAAGTATTTGTGTCAACACCGTCTCGATTCTGTAAAAGAAAAGGTGATGCTGAGATTTTGTCATCTGCGATGAGTTCTGGAATTATTAAAGAAAAGTTATAGAACGATATTTGGAGGAAGATGAGAATTGATACGGTTTTAATGAAATAAATTCAAACGAATTTATTTCATTAACTTCTTCCGATGGATTCACTGTGAATTATGCTTTGCAGAACACAGATAAAACAATTTTTCATAAAGTTTTATAAGGAGATCAGTCTTATTCACCAAGGTTTACATATATACAGTGGTGGCCAAAATTGTGGACACTTAAAATTGTTAAGTTTTTTAAGTTTGTATGCTTATAGAAAATATTAAGTTGCATAGAATGCAAAGTATTTTATATCATTTTAAAGAGAATTTAATACTAAATTCAATAAAAAAAAACAAGTAGTTAGTGTTTTTTACCGATGATCATATATGTATTAATAATGTTGTTATAGTTGTATTCATGAGGCATTCTTTTTTCTTTTTTTTTTGTTAAATGATAATCAATTTATTGCAGATCTAAGTGCACAAACAAAACAACAAATATAGACGACAATTACGACACAAAGTAGAAGCCATATGACACAAATAAGACACACGTACGTTTTACATGACGAGGACAAGAAGCAGGCGCATTTTCCAGAGAATTTTGGATTTTGTATGAAACACATATCACCCGACTTCCTAGGACGTCTCTTCTGATTGGTCCAGATACTCGGATGTGGTTCAGAATGCAATTCTTGATTTAAATACGTTATGGTTTTAATTTCTAAAAGATAATTACCATTATCAAATCTGAAAATCAACGTGTAGTAGCATTAAGTAGCTTGGGACACACAATTTTTAACAGAGAATTCAGTTGAACCAAAAAAATAAAACAAATGATTTATAGAACATTTATACTTTCTCAATATAAACTAACCCTTCAACTGCCAAGTTATTTTGATGATTTGGGTACACAAATTGTCAAAAAGTTTCATAGCAGAAACCAAATTTTTAGAAAAAAAATAAAATATACTTAGTATTTAAAAATGGATATTTTTAATTGCATGTATAAAACCTTTTAAGGTTTTGTAGCAACTGCATATTCGCTTGAGGTGTTAGTTATACAATGTGACAGTGGTAAAGTTCGTTTCTGCTGGAGCATTATTTTCTAAAAAATAATGAAAATAAATAAAAATAAATACTTATTAGTTGTTTAGTTATTCAGTTTTGTGGGTTTTAATAACCCTTCCAAGCCCAGACCACAATCATTGCACCAGAATCGTGTTTAAATCCTTATCCCCCCCCCCCACTTGCATCCTTTTTTGAACAAACAAACTTTGCACTGTCTTGTAGGTTTACCTTTCGCAGGAGTAATAGGAATATGGGTTCTTTTGTCCAGAAACTGCATCATCATATTTATAAAAAAATTCTTCTATAATTAGGATTCTAGATTCTAGAAATGTAATACGTTTCAAAACTACATTCTTATAGAGCAAAAATGAATTCCAGTATACTTTATCTAGTAAATGTAAAAATACTAATAAATTATATTTATTAGTATTTATATTCTAGTAAATTATATTTTTTCTGGCGTTTTCGGGTTGTCGGGTGAAAGGATATTTTCTTATCACAGCGATCTTCACCACTACTTAGATTACAGTCAAAAACAATCTTTGGCTTGGCAAGTATCAAGAATATTGCTCATTAAACACCATCTATTCATTTAAACCCAAATTAACATTTCCGGGTATAGTTTCAGGTTTGACAAAGAGATGAATCCGAAATAAACTTCTCCCGATATGTATTCAGGTATAACAATAAGATGTATTTCTAAATGAAAAATACCCCTTATAATAATCTGGCGAGACATTTTGGAGTTGTAGTACCGTGTGTAAGAAATTATTTCGAACGTAATTTAAAAGGTAATTGAATTTACTAGTAAGATATGTTATTTTTATTTGCATATGGTCGTGGTAGCCTTGTGGAGTTTGAGACTGGTGTTCCTTCAAGGTATGGGTTTGAGGCTTCTGCAACTGAAGGCCTGTTATGCAGATGTAATGATGCACGATTGAAATGTTCAAATTTTCAAAGTCTACCCGTTGGCGCAGAAAGGAAATTTGAAGAGTGGTGTATAGCACACAAGTACCTTCCTCGTCAAAAAAAGGGGTTTATTGGTTTTGTTGCGAATGGTATTCGCAAACATCAAAAAGAAGGGATAGAATGGAATCCAAACCCAAGTAATTCCGAACTATGAATTTGTTCTCTCAGGAAGAGAACTTTCTCACAACATCACGCTTCCATTTGCGTCCCTTCTCTTTTCAGAAATCGATCGTGTTAATGGAATTTATAAAGAAAAATAGTAAAGCGAGTGGAAAAAATAAATAATGAAATGTGTAGCAAAGGACAGGAAGAAAAAACAATATCGACGAGGAAAAAGTTACTTTAGAAAATTCGATTGAACTGAAAATTAGATTACTGAGGGTCCCCGATAATAGGATGGATGAACTGTGAAATGTAAATTCAGAATGCTTGAAATATTCGAATAAATTAAAGCCTTTTTAAAATTTGGTAAGTTTCGAAGTGGGGCATTATCGAATATCGATCCGTGTAAAGATAAAAAATTAGAATTTTATGTTTTAAAAGCTGAATACCAATCGATACTGAAAGAAAAAACGTAAAATAATTCATTATATGAACACTTGAGACTATAAAAAATCAGATGTGCTCTGAAAAAAGTTTATATAACATGAGAAATATTTTTGCGAAGCTTCTTCAGTGCTTCTTAAACTTTCAATATTTGCAGCCCAATATTCAATCATAAGTTTCATTGCCCCCCCCCCTTCCTTACAATAAAAATGTATTGAATTCAATTTTTTCTATACTTTGGTGCTAAAGTTACAATACTACTTTAACCTCTTAAATGCCATCGGTGTATATAAACGTCACACTCACCCAAAGCGTTTTTGCCCTGGAAATATATATATATACGTCTTTCCGAAGTACTAACTTTTCTGTACACTGCTATCCATAAAATTATTCCGAAAGCTTTGGAATGCAAAAAAAGGACCTTGGCAGTGTTAGCGAATGATTTACTTATTTCAGAAGATTTACTTATTTATATATTCCTCCCTTCTCCCCCCTCCAATACATCCCATCCTCGTGCCTACGGAGAAAATGGTGGCATTGGGGAGAGAATTGCATCACTTTTTATCTGCAGTTAAGGGATTAATTATAAGCAGTTCAAATTATCAAGATAAGTGTTAATTTTTATATATAATTTTATATACGGCAAGCGCATGGGGAGACTGATAATTATTAAACTTGTTCTAATAGTACCGTTAAATTATTTATGAAATACATTGCGAGCAGTACTGATGCATTTATAAGTGTAAATGTGAATTTTAAGTTTTGTTGCGACGGAATGTATTTTATTTATTTATACTATCAGAGTAAATTAATATATTTTAAAAAGTAATCTTTTGTTTACAAACTTTTTAATATGTTCGTGCCCCCGTTGTAGAATAGAATAATCACCCCCCCCCTAGGAAGGGGTGCACTACATTTGGAAATACCGAGCAACTTGATTCCAGAGGTAATATTGGAATCAAGCAGGATCATAAAGTTATTGAGATTAGATGTGCAGTTAAAATTAGATGTGTGAATATGCAATCAGTTTCATTAAAATATACTATGCTATTTTATTTATCTCTCATTTTACCCCTTGAAAATTTCCCTTCAAGTTACTTCAAGTATCCCTTTAAGTTAATGCTAAACAAGAAATACAGAGCTATCGTCTTTCTAAAAAGGTTAACATAGATGAATTGATGGCTTGCAATGGCATTGTTGGATGCTGTAACCGAGTGGTTAAATTCGCAGACTCGTGGCTAGCTTTGTCAAATCACAGTGATTTGAGTCCTTGATGTTAAGACAGGTCGTATAAAACGCTTAAATCTGTCGTGGCTCGAAGTTGTAATGTTGGCGTGGGGCATCGGTAGACTAGTGGCTAAGATAATGGACTCGTGGCTGGTGTGTCGTGATTTCGAGCCCAGTGTCGCCGAAGACCCGCCGTGTAAAGGCGCGATGCACGTTAAATCTGCAGTGGCTCGAAGTTGTAATGTTGGCGTGGGGCATCGGTAGACTAGTGGCTAAGATAATGGACTCGTGGCCGGTGTGTCGTGATTTCGAGCCCAGTGCTGCTGAAGACCCGCCATGTAAGGGCGAGATGCACTTTAAATCTGTCGAGAGCTCAAACGTCCTCCCTTCGGTGTGGTGTGGTAATTAGGAGAGTGGGTTTCCAGCACATGTGTCATCCTCAGCACTTGACCATGGTTCAAAATGACGGGGTCCGTCATCAGCTGAAAAGTGAGATATTAATATTCATTCTAGTTATGTTGGCATGGTGTACAAGTTTACAAGTTTGGAGAGAGTTGCCATCAGGTGTTATCCCGGTAACCTGGCTGAAGTTCTAAATGCTGAGTGATTCACCAATAGCTTTAGAATGCAGCTTTAATAATAAATCAAATAAAAAAAGATATCCGAATGTTGTAGTAGGCAAAATGGATCGATATGTAGCTTCAGAATGTGTTTAACGTTGTCCTTTGAAGTTTTTCAGTTGTACTATATGTATTGTTGACATATTCCGTAATTTCTAGGTACAAGTAAGAGGATGACACCTAAACTTGAATCTTATTCTCCTGTCTTTTACACCATGGTGCCTGGTAAAGATTCAATGCGAGGTTTATGCCACCAATGTGAACAAATATAATATATTTACTCGTACTTGTGTATTGTTAGATTTAGCAGGTAATTTTCAACCTTTTGCATCTTCAAAAGATTGATGTCAGTTCTAAGTAATTATAATTTTATTTCAGAATTTTTGAAATATGTATCCAAACTCTTTCAAATGCTATAATTTTTGTAACGAAACTATCAAGTAAATGTTGCCCTCTTTTGGGCAATAGAGAGTTTTTAAAAATAGTTTATTTGGGCAACAGAGAAAAAATAAAATGTAGTTATTTTTCTCACGCCTTAACCTTAATAAAACATATTCGTTAAAAACATTTTCCATATTTTGTGCTTGAAATTACCCTTTTAAATTATTTGTATATATATATATGTATGCAGCTGTTCCGGCGAAATTAAGCAACCCAGAAGTATGAAACTTGTCATTTAGAAGCTATAGATCGTTATGCTATTAACCTTGAAGAGTGTTTTCGAAATTTGCTTTAGATTTTTTTAAAATTTAATTTTTAAGCGATTTTTCAGCTAAATCTGTACTAATCAGAGAAAAGTTTGTGTGTTTCAGCTGTTCCGGCCAAATTCAGCAACTCAGAAGTGTAAAACTTGGCATGTAGAAGCTATAGGTCATTATCCTTTTAACCTCGAAGAGGTATTTTCGAAATTCACTTTAGATAATTTAAAAATTCAATTTTTATGCGATTTTTCAGCGAAATGGAGATATGACGTCATCAGCCATGCCAAGTCTTAATTTTGCGAAAATTAATGTTTCGAGCAGTTTTGGGAGGAATTTTAACACATTATATAGTAAATATACTTATTTATGGTTGTATTTATTCGGTTTTTTTAACTCTTAGTGGAGGAATTACATTTGTTTTTCGAAAAAATCATACTAAAAAAATGTTTTTCTAAATTTTATTTTTCCGATTGGCAACACTAATTTGATAACAGTAAATAACAGTTGGAAAATGCATGGGTTTTCCACCTAAGCCTATTATGTAATTTTTTCAATAACTAAATTAAATTCGTTTAATATAAACTTTTGTTTTGCGAAAATTGAATGATTATTCCGAACCTTTTCTGAGTTTAGATTTAATTTTGTCGTTTCTTATTCAGCTTAAAAATTTCTGATTTGTGTGTTGTGAATTGTATTTCTATAGTAATTTCTGTTTTAGTTTAAGGCAGCGTCACATTTTCTTTTTTCATTTTGACATATATATGTATTCATTTGATTTTTCTGTATTGTTTCTGGTTTTAGATTTAACTTTGTCATTTATCTTCCAGAATTTCTGATTTTTTGTTTGTTTTTGTGGTCAGATTTTTCATGTTATAATTTTTTTTTACAGTAATTCAAAATTGAATTGGTCTGATATGCATTTTTATGATTTTCAGTTGTTAATGTTGATTGTTTAGATGTTTGTTTAAGAGTTGCAATTACTATTTTAGGATAAGTGCCACTTTTATTTTATGAACTACCTTTGGAGGTTGTTGTTATTTTCAATTGTTAATGTTGAATGTTAATATGTTGTTCTAAACAATGACCTAAGTGTACGAACTGTTGAATTTTAGGTATTATACATTCCCTTGCCATGTTGTTCCAAATGATGGTGATGGCTCCTGTCTCTTCAGTTCAATTTCTTATTTGTTGTGTGCAATCCAGTTTTATTGTTCGACAGGCTGTTCATTTATTATCAGCAACTGGAATAGATTTAAGGTATTTACACTTGATCATGGATTGAACAACTACTCATCTGGCTAAGCGTATCGTGTAGCTGAACCGTGGGACGTTAATATTCACCCACTGGCGAAGCGGATAAAATTTGCCATGTTGAACCCAATGACTTACTACTCCGCTTCTGAGTTACAGGCTGTCTGAACTCTATTCTTTCCGTTTCCAGATTTTTCATAATGGATATCTCTTTGCCATATTTGAGGAGCATTTTCAAACTGTTAAAAACATGAGGTTCATTGGCAAAAACTTGGAGTGGTGTACACTTTGATGCCTCTCTATGTGTTTATTTCTTCTTATAATGAAGAATCGAAATTTTTGAAAGCAACATTTAAGTCATCAGAAATTCTTAATCTGGGAAAGAAATGACTATATTAAATCTTAAACCAGAAACAGTACAGAAGAATCACATGCAGACAAAAATGGTCAAAAAGAAAATAGAATAATAAAATTGACACAGCCTTAAACCAAAATAGGTATTGCAATATGAATACAACTGACTACGTACAAAATAAATAAAAAATTTGAAGCTAAAAAAATGACAGAATTAAATCTAAACCCATAAATGGTTTGGAATAATCATACAAAATATAAGCAAAACAATGTATATTAAACTAATTTAGCTATCGAAAAAATATATGACAGATTTAGCTGGAAGACCGATGCATCTTCCTGTCAGAATACAATCTTAACCGTTTGGGTCCTAAGCAGCAACAATAAAAAGTTAAACTGAAATTAGTGATATTATCAATCTACGGTTGTACTTAGGCTATGGATAGCGTGAAACTAAGTCATCACCTGAATATCAGTACTTTTCAGCGGTACTTCTTACTTCCAACTGCAAAGCATGACCATTTGGTAAAAAAAAATAAGTATTTATGTATTATCGCAACCTATGATGGCATTATATGAAACGAAGCACATGGTTGCCAATTCAGTGCGGACAACACATAGGAAATCGCAGTTGTCACCTTGACGAGTTATTAATAGAATTGGCAATTGTCGCAATAATACATAAGTACCAAAAAATTTTCCTATGATATTTCAGTTCTTACATATTATCGCAACCTATTAGATGTACATGAAACAAAACACATGTTTGCCAATTTACGCGTACAACACATGTGAAATCAGCGTTGCCAGCTTGGCGAGTAATTTTGAACAGTGGCATTGGTCAATAAAATCATAAGTTCCTACATTTCCTTCTGTTGAAAAAGGGTACTGTTTTTCCTGACACTAATGTATTAGAGTCACCACAGTCAAAGTGGCTCTTTTTTCACCAAAATTTGATTTTTTTTCCATATAAGACGCATAAGAATCTGTTATTTTAATATCGTGTTGCAAATTTGGCTGCGATGACGCCAATACATAAGTACCCTTTTCCTTTATTGGCAGATTCCACGTTTTTCCATTGTAACAAAAAAGTAGAAAAATGCAACTGAAGAAAATGACACTCAATTCAAACTAATTGAGATTAACAGATTGTCAATATTATGATTATAAGTTAGAATATCTATTCATGAGTATAGATTTTGATTATGGTAGTTTCATCAAATCTTAATTTATTTATTTCAAGTAGCTTTTGGTTTAAATTAATATTATAATTTCTATACTATATGTAAGATTACTTTTATATTTATTTGTTTCTTTTATGTCAATTTTAAATATTTAAGATTTTCTGTTATGTGTTTTTTTTTGTTGTTCAAAACTGTTTATGGCAATTTTATCAAAATTAAGGCTTACTTTTTCTGTTTTAGATAACGTTTTAATTTAAATTGATGTTATAATTCCTATTTCAGTGTCACAGTTTTATTTTTTCTGAAATACCCTTTTTTTGCGGATCATTGTTGGTACAGTAATTATGTGATACAAAGACTCAAAAATCTATTTTTCAGCCGAACAATAATTTGTGAGGCTTTTTGTAAACATAATCTTTGATCGTGATTACCTATTCATGACACAAATATCAAAGGTTTTTTTTTTTTTTTTTTTACAATAAATGAAACTACACCTTCACTTCTAACCAGAAGTTTTTTTTTGTCATAGGAACACTGATTTCAAACTAGTTGCTATTAACATCTTGGTAATATCGTGGAGATAATGCTTCCTATTTATGAGACCAGAATGTACCATGTTTTTTTTGTGTGTCACTGTTTTTTGCCTTATGATCCCTATGACTGATAAGAACTCATCTTTGTTTTACATGAAAAAAAATCATATATATTTTTTTAACAAAAAACTATTTGCTGAAACTATGATAAGGTGACCTTGAAAAAATATTTTCATATTTTCTTTTGAATTCCATTTTGACCAGATTTTTCGTCATGACTTAACTTTGCTTCTTGCAATCTTGCAAATCATAAAACTGTTTCATTTGTGATCGTAAAAATTTTTGCACGGAAAAAAGATGCACCTTGAAAAGATTTTCTCGTATTTCTCTCTGGATTTCACTAAAATTCAGTGTTGAAATGATTTTACGTCTCATGCTATCATGGTTTAACGTTGCTTCTGATTATGTGTTCCTCATATAGTTTCTTGGAGATTATATGCATATTTTATTTTATACTGTCCATGTAGGATATATACATTTCAATTATCATTATAGTTATTTATTATTGTATGTACTCATTTTTTTGCTCTTTGCAATCAAATAATAATTTTTAATAGCAATGTTGCAAAAAAGTATTGTTTCAATAATTAAATTTTTAGCAACATGGTTTATTATTTGTTTCATTCAGTACTGTTGTTTGTTCTGAACTATTTCAACGAGGTGAACTATTTCAACTATTCAACCTGTTTTAGGTAGATTTTGATTTTAGTTCATACTAATTAAATGTTTTTAGTATTTAATTATATCTAATACGCATATTAGATGTATTACAGAGATGTTAGATAGTATTATATGAGGTATGGGTGCAATGCTAATTTAATTTTTTTTCAGTTGAAGGCTTCCTAATATTTCTTATTCATGATAGCTTTTGGTGAATCAGTTTATCAATAAATTTTTCTTTCGGTTTCGGTTCTTTCGGCAGGTTATTTCACCCATAGCTTCCATAGGAGAAACTCACTGCTGCTATCACTTTTCTGTAATAATTTTTATTTATGTTTGCATTCATTCATATCTATTTATTCTTTAAATTGATAATTTTCTCTCTTACATTGAAATATTTGTTTTTGTTAAATTATTATTTACTTTGAGGCCAAATTACAATTTGTTTAAAATTATTTCTTATGTGAACATTCATTTGAAAAAATATTTTTAATTTTTGGTTATACTACTTTTTATACACACACAGGGTTTTACCCTTACTAAAAAACTAGATGAATTTTTGTTTTTAAAACTTAACCCGTGCGAAGAACGGGAATTTCAGCAAGTATATATGTATACGTGTCACAGTGTTTGTCCGCAATTGGCTCCGAAACTACTCAACCGATCATAATATAATTTTGCATACTGTGTGTCATTTCGTCCAACTTAAAAAGTAGGATGGTTCTTATTTCCATTAATCACGCCATAATTTTTTTATTGCCAGAAATGTGAAGAATCCGGAAAAAACGTTGCCAGATTCCCGTAAAGGAATAATCGCAGAATGTGGCATTGCTCATGTGTCTGTGGAAGCAGTTATAACAAATCAAAATGCACGAAAATGAAGTGCCTGGCTTATTTCGGGGTGTGGAATCCGATTTTCGAGTCAGTTTCCAAAAATAACTATAACTTTGCCGGATAAAACCAGCCGACAGTATATTAGACACACCATAAGAGGGGCTCCATGAAAACTTTGTCCTTGGTGTATTTCAAAACGGATAATCCGAATCTGATATTCAATCTGAGAAATAACCGTAACTTTGCCGGATAATTCAGGATAACCGTCTTTTACGCAAACCGGGGCAGGAGTTCACCCTTAAAGTCTTGGCAAGGGAAAAGTGTATTCCTGGTGTAATATGAGCTGGTTTAAGCGAGTCTGAAATCGAAATATATAAATTCCTGTATTTTTGTCAGATAATGCCGGGGAATCGGAATATTCTCGGACAGCAGTACCAGTCTATCTTGCCGACGTAAAGTGAGTGAGTGAGTGAATATTAACGTCGCACTTTTCAGATACACGAGGGTTTTGGCGACTGACTGCGTAATTTTGAACCATGGTTAAGTCACGCGGGCGACACCTGAACTGGAACGCCTTCTCCTAACTGCCACACCACACCAACGGGAAGACGTTTGAGCTCTCGACCGATTTTACGTGAATCGCTCCCCTACACAGCGGGGTTTTCAATGGTGCTGGGCTCGAAATCATGACACGCTGGTCATGATCCGATGCCTTGACCACTTGTCTACCACGGGCACTGCCGACATAGAGACTCAAAAAGTGAATCTTGATTGTATTTCGGAACTGCCTATACGAATATTCTCAATCCAATTCAATATAATCCCATATCAACGTCAAATAATGCCAGATGAAATTATTTTGAATGAACTGTGGAAAAGGCTTTCTTTAAAATTCTTGAGGAGAGAGAAAAGCTTTCCTGGTGTTTTTCTGGATGGGAAACAATAATAATATGAAATCGGATTTTAGAAACTCCCGTAACTTTGTCGCATAATGCCGACTGACCGTAATATGTTTCCCCTTCAGAGACTAAACTTACAGGAGCAAGGGCGTCGAAAGTGGGCACCAAGTACTTCGCGGGGTGGGAACGAGAAATCTGGATACGGATTTCAAAATCTTCCATTAATTTTCTGGATATTGCTGGAATGAGGTTAAATGGCTTTGTGTTAGAGTTCCACCTCCGGATTTTCATTCCCTGTAGCAACTAAACTTTCATGAGCAGTCGCGCGAAAATATCATTGCAATAGGAAATTGCATCTTCGGGCATTGTTGTCACTGTGTTAGATGACGGAAAAACTGCACATTCCGCATCAGCTGCCATTGGGCATTCATAAAATACAAAATGCAATATGTACCATTGAAAAAAATAGTAGATTGGCTACAGCATTGCAAATGAATTCAGTCATGATCAGGGGATAAGTGTACCATGAACCATAAACATTCAGTAACATCATTACACAGAACTTTGCAAGATTTAAACGGCAACGGAAAATATTCGGTGGTGTTATCATACTACTGTCTGTTGATTTCCGACTGACATTAACAGCCATTCTTCGCTCTACTTTTGCTCACGAGATTAATGCATGTTTAAAATAATTGTTTTTATTTCGAAACGTGGAAACACTTCGATTGGCCATAACCTCCCAGAGATATTTACATGATGATCAATCGGAGCACATATTTTCTAACCAACTGCTAAAAACGGTGAAGTAAATCTTCATACCAATACAATGAAATAGCCAGACAATTTTTGTACTGTTCTTCAGACAAATATAACTAATTGAGAGTGTCTTTCTGGATATGCTGCATAATTATTTAGATAGTTATTGCCTCCGCAATCCTGTTACTTAATCATAAAAAAATGTTGATATTGTGATGAAATAAACTTCCAGATACAGAGTTGTTGCCAGGTGATCCAATGCCTTTTAAATCAATCGACACTATTGCTGATGAAATCAAAACCGTATATTTTCTTACCGAGTTTTTAAATTCTCTAGATGTACCAGGAAAGTCACCAGACAATCTTCGGTTGAAGATTGTTTCTCTGGTTATTCTGCTGCGTAACTTAAAATCACCTAGATTATGCAAGGGTGCACATTTGATTATCAAAAGAATTACCGGGAACTTATTGAAGCAAACATTTTGACTGTAATGTTTGAAAGAAAATTCGGTTCTGCTTCCTGCGGAATTTGTTGCCACGTATTCCACTGATACCGTCAAAATCTCTAATACCATTCAAAAGCCTTCAATTCCGATTCGTTTGATTTCGTGATGACTCTAAATGAATCTGAAACTGAACAATATTCATTTGATACTTGGACTTAGAAAATCCATGTTTCTCGAACGGACAACTAGATGTTACATGCTCACGTGTGTGGAAACTGTTGAATCTATTTGAGTTAGCAAAATACGGGATACCGAAAAATATTGTGCACTGATTAGAGATTAGTTGTATAAAACTATTATTTGTTATACTTTAAAATGATAAAAATAACTTTAAATATTGCAAAGAATCAACGTTATTCACCACATTTATAAAATTAAATCTTCATATGTTGTTACTTAATGAGTTCATTAGTGTTTCATGCATTATACTACACTCAAATAGGAGATGAATGAAATGTAAAATCAAAATAATTTGTAGTTTTATACTTTATTTCAACCCTCGAAAATTATAAACGAAGATTAATTTAACTGCACTGAATAGCTTAGGATAATATTGAACTAACGTAATAAAACAAAGTCACAGCAACGCGTGGCCGCGCGGGTCAGCTAGTATATATATATATATATATATTTATAATTTTCTTATATTTTATGAAATTTTTCAAGATAACTACGGAGATACAGAAAAGACATTGAAAAGTGCAACAACTGAAAATAATGACGGGATTAGTGCTTTTAATATATATTAATCAAATTGTATTATCAATAATGTTCAAAAGCCAAATGTTATTCCTATTATCTGAAATGTGTCTGGTATGGATGATTTCTTCACCTCGAACTTTTCAAGATTATAAAAGAATATGAGTTTCCAACCACTAGGAAGAATAATAGTCTACTTTTCCACGGATTTAAACTTTTCAGCAAACTTAACAGTTTTAAAGGTCGTACATCATTTTCCTTAGCTATTTCATGAAGCAGTTTCCTTAAACCTTTTGCTTCATTTAATGCGATTCGATGAGAAACTCGTCTTCTGCGAACAGATGCCTCTAATTCATTTATCAATTGTTAAAGACGCCCACTGCACTGCGACGAGAAAACAATTTATTGGTCGAGAACTTAGCAATTGCCAGGCCTTTCTACCAAAAGACTTGGCTACTGTTAGCAGTGCTTTGGTTTGAGGAAGAGGGGAACCAGAGATAATTATGAAATCTGTGTACGTTGAGGTCTCCACTGACAAAGATGAAACGTGGGGAAAATATTTAAGTTCATGGAATGAAAGAGAGGGAAATGTGGTAGTTTTGTTTTTCTTTGAACATAATCTTTTAAAGTATCCGACTACTTGCCGCAACTTTTTTTAAAAAAAAAATGAAGATATGGAAATTTTTTTGAGGGGAAGGGGGTAGTTTTATTTAGTATAATTTAAGAAAAAAAATGCTAAAATTAAGAAGAGGAAATAAAATTATTATTACTAAAAAGGGAAAAAAATTGGTAAAACTTTTTAAAAAATTTTTAAACGCGGCCCATTTTGTACAAAAAATTTATGAGCAAATTCACAGTTTTTCAATTTTGATGTATTACTTTGGTATTCACTTTTGAAATGACCTTCTGTCTTTGAAATGACATTTTTGAAATCTGGATAAGAGAGATTTAAGTTTTTACAAAATGTACAACACTTTATATTAGTTATTATATGAAATTGTTTAAAAAACCAGTGATTATATTCACATAAGGGGCTGTAAATGTTGTAATAAAACCATGATTGATAAATCTGAAGGTTAAAACACTTCTACTATTATACAGAACATGCACAAAAACTTTGAGTTAATTATTTTTCGAAACTTTTTGAGCAATCGTGGTTCCCGTTTGAGCATTTTGAAAATAAAAACAGGTTTCTAGTAAAACCCCGTATTAAAGTATGACATATATTTCTTGCTTTTGAAGTAATGGCATCTGTTTTCACTAAAACACTTGTAGTTTTTGGTGAACGAAAAGTAAAAAACTCGGATCAAAAGAGGAAAAGAAACCGGTTTAACCAAATACAGAAGAAACAATTAAATGAGTTCACGAATATTTTAATTTGCAATTTTCCTTTGGTTAAACAACTAAGAAATTAGGAATGGTAAAATTAAAAAACTCTTATTAGCCATTATGTGGAAAAAATGAATAGGTCATCTCATTATCTCCACACATTTGTCAAATGGACTTTAAAGAAACATATCTCAACACATTTTCCATTCAAATGTATTTTTTAACATTTTTTAAATAAATGCTCTTTTGAAATTTGGAGAGCCCAGTTGTGTGTTTGGGATCTGTATTTACTCGACAAAGAGCAGCACATTTTGTGAGTGGAACGAATTCCTTTCACACACTGATAAATCAAAATGAAGCATAATGTTTGCTAAGTAAAAGTTCCTTTTGCATATTCCATGGATATTTGTTTACATATTTTCTTTCTATGCTAAGGTTAAATTAGTTTACTTCAACATACATCGTGTGACACATCTTTCGACAAAAGGGGGGGGGATTTATCCATTTGATACCTTTAAGATGTTGAATCAGTTCTTAATTTATGACAAAAATAGCTCCTTTTCTTAAATTTTTTTTCAGCTTGTTAAATCACCTCATTATCATTTGCCTTGACAGACAGGAAGTTTATATGCTCTATAATATACTGGCGGCTGATTGAGTGCGTGAATATTAACGTCACACTGTTCAGCTATACTCACAAGATTTTTGCGATGGACATCGTCATTTTGAACCACGGTCAAGTGACGAGGATGACACCTGAGCTGGTACCCTCCTCTCCTATGTACCACATCCCACAAACGGGAGGATGTTTGATCTATCGACATATTTTACGTGATGTAATCCCCTACACGTCGGATCTTCACCGGCACTAGGTTCGAGCTCATGACACGTGGGCCACGACTTACCCCGGCCACATTTCTAGAGGCGTTTTGAGCTCGTTGGTATCAAAAGAACCTTAGATCAATGATCTGCTCTCTCCTGATATTTAGAATATAAATGGTACGCATTACACATAAAATCGATAATTGTTTAATGTATGCATCCCTCTTGTCTATAAAGCAATTTTTATAAAATATATTGTGGATGTTGTAGTGCCAGACTGAGACTCACGAAATAAATCATGGAAAAGGGCTAGTTGTAATTTTATACTTTTAAAGTAAAGAACTGACGAAATTGTTTTCATTTTTTTACGTTAACTTTTTTACTAGTGTTCTGTCGTTTGTATTTCTTTCACTCAATGACAGAATATTTCAACAATGAATTAATAAAGAATAATTTCTGACAATGCTTTGTGTGTGTGTCATTTTAATGTTTATTCTGAAGTGTGATACTGCTTAATATATAATTTTTTGTGTGATCCCGGATTTTAAGTACAATAAGCATTGTTCTAAAGAGTAATTAATTTTTTCACCTATGCATGATATGACTGCTACTAAATTAAAGGCGCTTCACAAACATACGAGACTAAATGTGTAGCTCGAAAAAAAGTGAAATTGGCAACCACTGCTTTGATGATGACCTTCCACACACCTGCTCTATCCATATGACCAGTTTAGTCTTAATCGATCATGCCAGTAGGTAGTAATGCATCATTGAATGAACACGTTCAACAGCATTCTGCCAGAAAAATATCTAATGTAAAAACCGAACAGCGATTCAACATCACGTTTCTTGTGAAACTTACGAAATCAGCCACTGAAATATTCAAATAATAATTGAGGCTTATGGAGATGAAACTGTGTCTCGTGCACGTGCATTTGAATGCCGTAAACTATTTTCAAGAGGTAGAGACAGTGTGTAAGATGATGAATGCACTGGATTCAAAATTCAAGGTAATGTTAATTGTCTTCTTCAAAATTAATTAAATTGTAATAATTGAGTGAGTTCCTAGTGGTCAGACTATGAATCAACACTACTACATTGAAGTACTAAAAAGACTTGGCGAAAAAATTAGCAAAATATTAGGAGATGGATGGCTGTTGCGCCAAAACAATGCACCCCTCACAGGGCCCTATCTGTCAAGCAGTTTTTGAATAGCAAAAATAGTACTGTGATGAAGAATTCTCCTGATTCACTTGACTTGCTTCCATGCAACTTTTTTTCTATTTCCTACATTTATATTTTGCTTAAAGGGAACCCATTTTAACTCAGTTGAAGAGGTTTTGACAAAAACGGAGAATCTCCAGAAGAACTTTCCAAAGGTTTCACCAATAGTAGAAGTATCGAACGTAGATGTATGTGTGTGTGCATGCAGAAAGGAACTAATTTATAGGTGACAATGTCACGGAAATCTGATTCTGTAAGAATACATGGACTTATTGGATCAGACTCCTTTGTGTGTGTCATACCTCGTGTATTTTCATTTTTTAAGAGAAATTTTTTCTGTTAAAGCAAAAGTTGACAAAATCGAAGCGCATGCACTGTCTGGATGGAAATACATGAGTGTATTTATCATGTGAGTATGATGTCACAATCGATAAACTGATTGGCTGGAAACACGTGATTGCAGTTATCACGTGGACTCAACCCATTTAAATTACTTTTTTGTTTGCAGTTGTATGACTGCCAAAAAGAGTGGGGAAAAACCGTTAAAAATGAAATGTAATATAAATAAATAAATGAGTTCAAGAATATGCTCATTTGAAATTTTACTTTGTTGAAGCAACTAAAAAAACTAGAAATTTGTGATGGGAAAATTATCGAACCCTTATTAGACGTTATGAGGTAAGAAAGTGAAATTGTCTTATCTCCACAGATTTGTCAAACGGACTTTAAATAAAAATTTTCAACCATTTTCTATTCAAAAGTATCTTTTACTGTTTTTTGAAATAAATAGTCCTTTGAAATGTCCTAAAATCTGGAGACCACAGATGTTTGTCTTGGATCTGTATTTATTTGACAAAGACCAGTGCATTTTGTTACTGGAACAAATTCTTTTCGCACATGGACAAATCAAATTGACGCATGATGCTTTTTAAGTAAATATTATTTTTGCATATGTGTATAATTTATAATTAATCGCTTAACTGCAGGTAAAAAGATACGCGATTTGCTTCCCAACGTCACCATTTTCCACTCAAACACGCGAGTGTAATGTATTGGGGGGGGGGGGGTAAATAAGCAAATCTTCTGAAATAAGTAAATCCTTCACAAGCATTGTCAAGGTCCATTTATTGCATTCGAAATTCGGAATAATTTTATTTATAGCAGTGCAGAGAATAGAACGTACATTGGAAAGACGTATATGCACGTCTGGGGCAATTAATGATTTGGGTGAGGGAGACGTTTATATAAGCCGGTGAGACATAAAAGGTTCAAGTCGAAGCGACAATGTATAGTATTAGTCGAATTGTTTTCGCACATTCGAAGAAAAAGATTGAAGAAATTTTATTTTTGCTTTGTAATACAGACGTTTACTAGCATTCTGTAATTTATACTTTAAATTCCTTCTAGCGTAATGAGAGTATATTATAACAATAAGTGAATAAAGTCTTGTTTGTAAATGCGGTGTTATTTCAAGTTTTTTTTCCGAATTGTGATCCTGCTTAGCCCATTATTCTTATAGGTTTCAGTTTTGAAATATCCTTATCCTAAATAGAAATTAATTACTCCTATTTGCTGGAATAAATTATTGATATATATTTTGCATTTGATGTACACAAACTATTTTTTCTTAGTGTTTTACATGAAAGGTAAAATAGCCCTTCTTAAACTAATAATTTTTTCAAAAAAAGTGTTAAGGAAATCATTCATATTATTTTTCTGGGCATTTAGTCTACATCAGGGCTCCAACGTGCCTAATTTACTTAGCTAGGGCATAATTATGAAAATAAAAATTTCTCATAAAATTTATTTAAAAATAAATTACTGTTTTCCTCTGTTCAAAAATTGTTGAACGCATGTAACTGTGTTTTTTAAATATATATGAACGGATATATTTTAAAGTTCACAATTATTATTTTAACTTTATTTTTGTTCTATAATAAAGGCAATTTTAAACTCTAAAGGGAAATATTAAATTTCTATAAACTTTAATTATATAAAATGGGGATAGCTAGGTTTGCTTTTTTGAAAGTGTTTCTTTAAAATCAAGTTTCAAACATTGATGTGAAATTTACATGACGCTTTTAGATGTGAATTATGGGAAATCGATGCACAATCCTTAGCTAATCTCCACTCAACCAAAGATTACTAAATTTAATGATAATAATTTTGGTGATCTCCTGTTAATTGCATTAGTGACTTGGTGGTCAATTTTCTCATACATATGTAGAGAGAAATATTGTGAAAAATTTTAATTAACTTTAAAATCATAATGGAGATTTTTTTGTTCATTTTATAGGAATATAAATAGAAAAACCTTTTTAGAAAATTATTACATTGAATTGCGTTAATAAAAGAAATATTTGAAAAGAAGGCGACAAAATAAATCATTTAATTTTTCTTGGTATTCTATAAGTGAAAGCAAGTATTTGATAGGGAGAATTATATATATATATAATTTTGGAAAAACCTGAATGAAACGAAAATTTTGATAACGACTATAATATTTTCTCTTTTCTTGAAGAATTTTTTTTAAACTGCTTTACCCACTTTAAACTAAATTAGAAGAAAAATAACTCCTGTCCTTTTATAGAAATTACCATAAACGCTTAGAATATTGTACGGGAAAAATTCCAACTTTCTTTTGGATTTATTTATAGTAAAGCAGCCTCAAATATTGCTTAACAAATATTGCTTAAACCAAATTCCACTTTAACGTACGCTTTTTGGAAGAAAATATGATTACCAAACTGCTGAAATTTCATTCTCTTAATTAAAAGTAGTATCAAATTTGAAGTTTCCCTTTCTGTGTCACAATTTTAGTAACAAAAAAAGTCATGATATATTATCCTTCAATTTAAGGTATATATTATATGTATGAGATTTTGATTATTTTTTTTTGTCCTAGAGTAGCTTTGTGGTTATGATCACAAACTCGTGGCCGGCATTGTGGCGTGCCTCGGCACCCCCCTTATTCGTCTTAACTGGAACCAACTTGCGAGCAGAGAGAAGTGAACTGATATGAACGGTACACTCAAAAAACATGTCTTCTTTCGGACACTCGCACTCACTTCTCTCTCTGACTCGCACGAGGAAAGACGTGCTTTGCCTTTATTTAATTCCCATGTTAATCAGTAATTATTATAATATTATATAATGCAGTAAATTAAATATATGTTTAACCTTTTTTTAGCATTCATTTTTACTATTTATATGGCGTGGAATAAACCTTAAATAGTTACTCACTTCCCGCCATAACTGGTGACCCGAACACGCGTGAACGCAATCCGTTAACATCCAGTTCATTTTAAAGAAAATAATGTTAACTTTTTAATTTTCTAATTTTAATCTCATCCTCGGATTCTTCCCACCGTCGATTTGCTGTCGCTGGAAAATCAGTAAGTTTTTATACTTTTCTTTTTCATTCACGTGTGCTGTATATTTTTTGAAAAATTTCTGTTGCACTCACGTTTAACATACGTTGAATAATTTTTTTCCATAAACTGTTTGCCCATTTCGCGAAGAAATATTTTTTTGTGTATCGCATGCATGTAAGATTTTTTATCCTGTATACATATTTTATTGCAAATATAATTTCATTTTCCTAACGTTTGTTTTTCAACGTAAAATATACTTACGTAAAAAGATTTTTATTTACCTTCCAACATGCCTAATGAATGTGATAGTAACCAGATATCCCTACGTGCCAGTCAAACCACCACCTTTTTGGAAACATAACCCTGTGCTATGGTTTGTGCGATTAGAGGCGCAGTTCGAATTAGCCAAAATTTTAAATGAATTTAATTATGTTCTATCTGCTGTTGAGTCAGACATTTTAAATTCTGTTAGAGACTTGGTTCTAAAACCACCTGAAAACGGAAAGTACGATGCCTTAAGAAAGCGTTTAATCGAAGTACATTCAGAAAGTGAGAATTCTAAAATTCGAATTCTCCTCCAGGGTTTAGAATTAGGGGACCAACGGCCATCACAGCTTCTTACGCGCATGCGTTCCCTCGCCGGCGATAATGTTGGCGAGCCACTCTTGAAATCGCTGTGACTCGGGAGTTTGTCTAACGGAACGCAAACAATTATTGCTGCTCTCAACGAAAACTTAGATCAGCTAGCTACTGTGGCTGGTAAAATCAATGACCTGACTTTTTCCCAAGGAATTAATTCAGTTGCAGCACCATCTAAACACAAAACTGCGCAATTAGAACAACAAATTGCTCAACTTACACAGCAATTAAGCGAACTCACTAGTTTCGTGAAGCGTTCCCGTAGTCCAGCCCGCAACTCAAACCATTTCCGCAATCGCAATAATTCGCGAAATCGTTTTAAAAGGTACCAAGAACCCACAAATGGATATTGTTTTTACCATACAAATTTTGGCAACAAAGCGAAAAAGTGTGCTACGCCAAGCTCTTTTCGTTCGGAAAACTAGAATAGCGATCGTCTCCTGGCCTCAATGGCGATCGCCTCATTAACCGTGTTTTATTGGCCGATGCCTCCTCTAAAATAACTTTTTTGATCGATACAGGAGCGGATATATTTCTGTTATTCCGAAATCTTTCGCGCCTCATGCTAAAGTTCAACAAGACTTAACTTTGTATGCTGTGAATGGCACAAAAGGAATTTTACTCGATTTAGGTTTGCGACGCCAATTTACCTGGTCTTTCGTAATCGCAGATGTACGCCAACCAACCATTGGGGTTGATTTCCTAAAACATTTTAATTTGCTTGTCGATGCTAAACATCATAGAGTTATCGACGCAAACACTAAATTTTCTTCGAACGGCCAACTTCCAAAAATTAAGTCTATAGCATGTAACCTAGCAATATTAGTCAGCAATACTAAGTTCGATAAGGTTTTTAAAACAATATCCCGAATTAATTAACCCTTCACAACCGATAAATGTTGATACTTCGAATCAAGTTTATCATCCCATAGAAACTAAAGGCCCGCCACTATTTTCAAAACCTCGTCCCCACAATTTTAAAAGCTGTCAAGAAAGAGTTCGAATACCTTATGGCTCAAGGTTAAAGAGCTCAAGGTTCGTCCGTTAAAGAGTCCCTGGGCAAGCCCACTGCATGTTGTTAAAAAAATCTAATGGAGAGTATTGACCCTGTGGTGATTACCGTAGACTTAATTCAGTTACCGTGCCCGACTGCTATCCAGTCCCTCACATTCAAGACTGCACTCAAAATCTGTATGGAAAAACTATATTCATTACTTTGGATTTGGCCCGAGCGTATCATCAAATAGCAATAAATCCACCCAATATTCACAAAACAGCCATAACTACCCCATTTGGTCTATTCGAGTATACTGCTATGCCCTTTGGACTTCAAAATACCGGTCAAACATTTCAGAGACACATGCACCAAGTCTTAGCTCATCTAGAATTTTGTATTCCGTATTTTGATGACTTACTCATAGCATCTTCTTCCGAGGACGAACACCTTGACCACTTACATCAAATCTTTTCTCGTTTAAGAGATTACGGTCTCAAGTTAAACCCCGATAAAAAAGTATTTTAGGCAAAACAACTGTAAAATTTCTGGTTTGCCTCATAACAGATGAGGGTGTTAAACCACACTTCCTGATAAAGTCGAAGCCATTGCAAATTTTCCCAAGCCAGATACTATTTCAAAACTAAGGCGTTTTTTGGCCTTGTTAAATTTTTATGGACGTTTTTTACCCCATGCAGCCGAAGCACAAACACCTCTTAACACGTTGCTTACTAATTGTAAAAAAAACGATAAACGTCCCGTTCCTTGGAACGAGGAAGCAGAGACCACATTTATGCAGTGCAAATCCTCATTGGCTAACGTTGCAACCCTGAATTGTCCTACCCCTGATCAACAACTCTGTTTACTGGTTGATGCGCCCAACTCCGCAGTTGGAGGTGCATTAAATTGCTTGACGGAAAATGGTCCTCAACCTATTGCGTTTTTCTCACGTAAACTGAGTGCAACAGAAACAAAATACAGCACGTATGTCAGGGAACTCTTCTTGCTATATACTTAGCAATAAAACATTTTAGGCACCAGCTGGAAGGACATAATTTCATAATATTCACAAATCATCGCCCTTTAACTTTTGCGTTAAATAAAATAATTGACTCGTGTTCTCCTCGTCAACTCAGGCATCTTGATTTCATATCGCAGTTCAGCACAGATATCAGACATGTTTCAGGATCTGATTCCGTGGCAAATGCCCTCTCAAGAATTAATGCCCTTAATCTTTCAACCACTGATCTCCAACACTTAGCCGATAGTCAAACCAAAGATAAGGAGCTTAAAACCTTAATTTCTTCCAATGACTTATCCATCAAATTAAAACCTTAATTTCTTCCAATGACTTATCCATTAAATTAAAACCTTTAAAAATCGGAAATGCTCTTGAAATCTTCTGTGATGTCATTAGAGAAAAAGTATGGCCTTATGTGCCAGTGGAAAGCAGTTCAAATTGAATTTAATTTTTAATTGAGGGGATCCGTAATTTTGAAGCAATTTTTTCAATCTTCGTATATGTTACGGATAATATTACTGTACACACGGAAAAAAGGTTTTGTGAGATTACCTTCATAAATGACGAAGTTATTCAATGTGAAGTAAAAATTAAGACTACTTTTTAAAAATTCTATAAAAAAAAAGTTTTGGGAATTTTATTTTTTAAATGAATGGATCTAAAAGAGAAAGGCTTGAAGTTAATTAGTGTAGAATATCGATTTAATAACACGAAAAGTAATTCATACCCAACGATTTAGAAATAATTTTCATAAAAACGCATCAGTTTTAACACTATTTTAAACAATTCGAAAAAAATAGAAAATATCGTTATTTTACAAAAAAAATTACACCGTGTCGTGGCGAAATAAATGATCTTTCCGATTCTGTAATTATTTTTTGTCTAATTTCGACACCGAAAATCGGATGACAATTTTAATATGGTGGAAAACGTAAGATTACCGCTCGGCCGAAACGGAAGGGAAGTTCCGCCAAGTAAGCAACCGGCAGGAGTAAAATAATTCGGCGTTTTAAGGTTTTTAATTAATATCTTTTTAACTAATTACAATATCGGAATATAAATAGGCAATACGGCTTCCCCGGAAAATTCCCGATCTTTTGGTACCTTCCGCGACTTTCTGCGTGGTGCTGTTCGTGAGAAGATAGACGCACATAGATAGATACATACATAGATACGTTTGTTTACCTTCCTGTTTGCATGCATTGATCGCTACACCCAATGGCCGGAGGCCATTCCTGTCAGTGATATCTCCGCTGAAGCCGTGGTAAAAAGCTTCATCGCTAACTGTATATCGCGCTTCGGTGTACCTACCATCATAACCACAGACCAAGGAGGCCAGTTCCAGTCTCGTCTTCTCTACAGCCTGAAACAAATGTTGGGAATACAACGAATTCGAACCTCTCCGTACCACCCTTCTTCGAATGGTATGGTTGAACGTCTTCATCGTACCTTCAAGCAAGCTATTCGATGTCACGATACCAAATGGACAGAATCGTTACCAGTGGTCCTGCTGGGCCTGCGAGCATGTATCAAGTAGGACCTCAATGCATCCTGCGCTGAAACGGTATTTGGAAAAACCATTGTGCTTCCAGAAGAATTCTTTGAAACTTCAAGTCAGACTCCAGCTGATCCCTCTGAGTTCCTCTTAAGGCTGAGAGAAACATTCCGGACTCTTAATCCACCTCCTGCTTCCTGTCATTCATCTACCTCATGTTTCGTGCGCACAGCCCTCAAAACCTTCTCTCATGTCTTTGTTAGGGTAGAGGGATTAAAGCCATCATTGACAGCACCCTATCTGGGACCATTTGAAGTTTTGAGTAGAACCGGCAAGCACTTTACAATCAAAATAAATGACAGGACATCCACGATCACCATTGATCGGCTTAAGCCAGCTTTTCTGTTGAATGGCACCGACTTGACAAAGGAGCCCTTCCCAGTGCAGAAAAGTAACCATCCGGTTGTACTTCCTCCTATACTTGATCAAAATGTGCCCATACCAGCCACGACTCGCTCTGGTAGAAGGGTCAGATTCAACCCAAAGTACTTGTGAATATCATAGACTGTGAATCAAAGAACTTTTCACCATATGAAAAACTCCTTAAGACTTTCGTAACTTCGGTACTTGGGGAAAGTACTATGGCGTGTCTCGGCACCCACCTGATTCGTCTTAACTGGAACCAACTTGCGAGCAGAGAGAAGTGAACTAATATGAACGGACACTAAAAAATCCTGTCTTCTTTCGGACACTCGCACTCACTTCTCTCTCTGACTCGCACGAGGAAAGACGTGCTTTACCTTTTTTCAATTCCCATGTTAATTAATAATTATTATAATATTATGTAATGCAGTAAATTAAACAAATTTTAACCTTTTTTTAGCATTCATTTTTACTATTTATATGGCATGGAATAAACCTTAAATAGTTACTCACTTCCCGCCATAGGCATGTCTTAATTCCGAGCTCTTTTGTCTTTAAAGCCCAGCACTGTAGTAGGTCTAATACATGTTAAAATTATTGAAGTTAAAATTATTCCCGTTGGCATGTTGTGGTAGCTTGGAGAGACTGTGTAAACTCTGTTACTTTCCTCGTGACTTGACCAAGGTTCAAAATTACCTCGGGTTGTTACATAGGGCGACGTTCATTCGTTCATTGATGGTCTTTCAAATCCTGACAACAAAGTATGGGTTAAAATCACAGCGGTTACATGAAAAATAAAATAATTTATTTTCAATTGCATTCAAAACTGATATTAGACCTACACATGGTTTTATACTAGGAAAATGTTGACAAATTTTCAAAATTGACCACTGCGTGTAAAGACTAAAATTATTGCAGTAGTTTTGAATTTTTTAAAAGAGATCATGCATATATCATTAGATTAAATGCAATTTTTACATAAGCGCGCTATGATTGCTACTAAATAAAAAGGTTTGGTACAAAAAAAGATTAAATGTGTAGCTAAAAAAAGAGTGGAGTTGGCAACCACTGTTTCGATTATATCCTTCCACATACCTGCTCTATCCATATGACTAGATAAGACTGAATCGACCATGCCAGTAGAGAGTAATGCCTCATTGAGTAAACACGTGCAACAGCATTCTGCCAGAAAAATGGCTAATGTAAAAACCGAACAGCGATTCAACATCACGTTTCTTGTGAAACATGATATCAACCACTGAAACGTTTCAAATAATAATTGAGGCTTATGTATATTAAACTGTGTCTTATACACGTGTATTTAATTGTCATAAGTTATTTTCAAGAGGAAGAGATAGTGTGCATGTTGATGAACGTGTAGGCCTCAAAATTCAAGGTAATGTTAATTGTCTTCTTTGATACTAATTAAATTGTCTTGTTTGAGTGAGTTCCCAGTGGTCAGACTATTAATCAATATTACAACATTGAAGTACTAAAAAGCCTTCGGGAAAAAACGGCCGCCATTATGAAGCGATGAATGGCGGTTGCAACAAAACAGTGCACCCACTCACATGGCCCAATCTGTCAAGCAGTTTTTGACCACCAAAAATAGTACTGTGTTGAAGAATTCTTATGAATCACTTGATTTGCCCCCATGCATTTTTTTATTTACTGCAGTTAATTTTAGTCAAAGAGAACCCATTTTACTTTAGTTGAAGTGGTTCAGATAAAAACGGAGAATCTCCAGAAGAGCCTACCAAAGATTTCGCTCTAAAACTGTGAATGAAACAAATGCACCCTATAACACTTTTCTACATTTTTTTATGCGTAACATCTTTCCTCTCGGTTGTTGTATATTTGTGGAATTGATTTCGTAAAAACAGAAGGAAATGTGTAACAGGAAACTGGTGAAGCGCGTGTTGGCGTCGATCGACTTAGCCCTTTCATAGTTTCTTAACTAATAATGACCTGCTTTGGGCAGGGGAGGGCCTATTCTCTGAACTATTAATCCCTATGTTAATGCTATGGTGCCATTTTTTTCGATGATATGGTATTGATATTTGGTAGATCATATTACTACATTGTTTGGTTAGAAAATACAAAGACTCAACCTTCCCGGTGCCTCCATCTGGACAGCATTTTAACAATAGCGTGACACCTAAGCCTATCAGTCCACTCCGACCTAGCTCATTGGAACCATTTGCCTCCATTTTATATTCTCATCAAATTTCTTGCTCATTGGGTAATTCCTTGTATTTTATTTCAATGTTTTAAACTTTTTAAAACTTTAAAAACTTTTTAAATGTGTAATAGCTAGAAATGTATTTGAGTCTCTCCTTTGAGATTTTAACCACAGGCCCCCCTTTGTTGAGGGTTAAGGGAATATCCATTAATTCCCTTAGCCCTCTTTTGGTAGGCCTAGGGGGTCTCCAGCACTAAAATATCATGTTCCCGTATTTTTCCTACGGGGTTGGGTAAAATATTTGCCCCTTTGGAATTCAGCAAGGATTTTGATATTTAGAGGTTCGATAGTATTACATCATATCGCAAGATATACGAGGTCAACATCCTTCGGTGACCCTCTCCCCTTAAAAGGCTATTTATTTTATATCTCGAATTCTAGACTACCTTGGTTATCCGTACCTGACTGATTCGATACAAGTCCTTATGAGATTTCTACAATATAATGTTATTGCATTAATATCTCTCCCCTATTCCCTCCCTCCCGTTTTACGTTTTTAAACTATTTTTTTTTTAAATCGTCATTTCTAAGAGGATTTTTGAGTCTCGGCTTTGAAACTCAAACCATACGTTATCCTCATCGTGGTACATCGTCTTGACTAATTTGTTCTATGGTAGTAAGTCAGAAGGGGGCTTCGTCGCTAAAATTAAAAACCCCATGTTAATGATATGGGGTTAAAAGGTTTGGTGACGTCACGAACTAAGGGAGATGGGATGATGATACTTGGGGTATACCCCCTTTTTGCTTAGTTTGGAGCTATCTATGTTCGTTCTCAACACTGATGCCTTCCCCCTGGGGAGTTTCGTTATTTCTTTCTGCCCTACCTCGACTTCATTTAAACCCGCAAGCCCAAGAAGTGCTGTGTTCGATTTGTCTTCTTTTTTTCTCTACAAACAGGCAGAGTTTCCAGTTTCTGGGTGCCCCAGTATTATTTTATTTAACTATTTTAATTTTTTTTAAAATTTGCAACAACTCTGGGGGTTTTAGAAGTCGCATTTGGAATATTAACGGCATATCCGTGTGACCTATCTGACAAGATCCTCAGCTAGCAATTACACCATAGTTATCACAGCCTCCTTAGACCCGAGACTAAAATGAAAGCTTGTTATTTTTTAAGTACTTAATTAGTTGTTTTTATCACTCTGATGTAGAAAAGTGTAATCAATTTTTTTCTTTTAATTTATAGAAGCTAGGGGGGGGGGATGTATCACATGCGATACATCAGGAACAAGACACTACAATGACAATTTTTTAAAGTATTACGCAGGATTGAAACAAAATTAATGTTTTCTTAGTCTTTAATCACACAATACATACAATTCATACATTCAACATGAAAATGAAGTTTTATTGGTGCTTTAGGTCATATTAGTATATAATTACAATAACATATTTATTTCTGTGAAATGCCTTGAAATCATTTCTAGTAGTTGAAAAGCATAGAAAAACCTGGTACGAAAAATTGTACAGTTTTTAAGGATGCTGCTTGATGTAAAATGCTAGTCGTAACTCTGCGTTTTGGAGGGGATTCATCATTCACGCCCCTCAACTAAAAGTTTTTAACTCAAGAGATAAATCTATCAATCTTCAAATCACCTAAAAATATAACTAAAAATCTGATTATCGTTATTCCTGACGAACCTGATAAGGACAATGGAACAAAATTATGAAATTATAGTATTGTCATTGGTCCTTCAGAAGTGTGCAAAATTTCGAATTAATCTGATCTTTTAAAGTGGGTAAAAACCGAGTTCTAAGATTCCGTTACATGCAAGTGAAACTTATAAAAGCGCGTTAAAAACACTCCGTGAAATTTTATAGCTATATATAAAGTAGAGTTTATGCAAAGTGTATCTAAAGGTAAGAACATGCTTGAAAACAAAAAAAATAGTTATTTATTAATGATTGCTCTTACAGATTTATTTGTAATTTAAAATGAAATTTTTTTCATTAACAAGTACACATGTGTACAGATATTTCAACGTAAAAATTTTATTTGCGTTGCTTTTAATCTAAATGAGTGAGAACCATTTAAATTTGATGCAAAAAAAAATTCATTTTTCTTTCTCGCAGACATCCCAGTTACCTTAAACCAAAAATTACCACAAAGTGTTTTTTTTTTAAATTTTTAAAAACTATAGGAAATGTATTTTTATGTATGTTACTTGTATTAAAACAATTACTCGGAAAAATTCAGAGTATGATCTCGTTTATGTACATCTTTTAATTGAAAATCATCTTTCAGAATAAAAGGGTTCCAGTAAACATTTTTTTCTGTTATAATTCATTCCTATGCTTTGTTACAGTAAGATAATCGTTCCTTTCCCTAGAAATAAATTTGAAGTTTAAAAAAAAAACATTATTTACATAGAAAGTTTTTTTTAAGTTTTTCTACTTAGACCAAATCTCTCATCTTAGGATCTGAATATAATAAAAAACTTTTAGGAAGAAACTTTCCATAAGGTTCCTACTTAAATTTTCGATCTGCAAATATTAGGACCCGAAAAAAAGCTGCTGGGTCACCATACTTTTGATATGCATATTTACATATCTACTGATTTATAAACTTTGATTTCCCAGCATTTAGTCGCTAAAACAACCAAACAATTTCTAAAACATGTCATACAGTCAAACTATCCAATCATTCAATCAAATCAATGACTCATTTATAACCGCCAAACAGAAAACTCTCAGTTAGATATTCTTAACCTGCGTTGTGTTATTGCATTTCTCTCTCAGTTTGTTCAAAACTTTGAACTAGAAATTATATTTTGAATATCACAATTTCGGTAGCTTTCTGTGGAAAGTAAAACAAACTGCTTTTCGATGGCAGTTCCATGTCCTTTTTGTAATCTGTTGTTTTCTTTTTCTGAATATCTTCATCACGAATGCAGAGCTCAAAATCAGCAGGCGTTTACGCCTGCAAACACGAATGATGTTTTGATGAGCCAAAACATTAGCGACGCAATTCAAATTTTAGATGAAATACCCTTGGTAAACCTCTCTGTAAGTGAAGAACAGATGGAGTATATGGTGTCTGACTTATATAACGACGAAGCTGATTTGGGTATCCTTGACTACAACGAAAACAAATCACGTGATGAAAAGCTAAATGAAAGGGGTGCAACTCTGCCGGATCTTAATAAATTCACTAATTACAGAGGAATTCTGCGCCCTTCCAACCAAGAAAATTTAGAACGCAATTTAAATGAACCATGTATATCTTTTGGAATCAGAGATCAAAGTGAAAATAATGCACAAAGCAATGTATATTTTCCTATGGAGTCACCTGAGTTCAACGAAGAGCAGTTTAGTAATATGGAAATTAATCTGCGCTTTGATAGAAATCAACCATCTGTGCCAGTAAATTTAGTCAAATGCATTCTTCTAACAGTGAAATGTATGCACATTTCAATGAAAATATACCAGTTGTCACTAATGCAGTTGAAAATAAACCATTGATAGTGAAGGATTCAATTCCGCAACAAACAAGATTTAACCAATTTAACTTGAATCCTAATAAATATTCTGAGAGAAATCCAAGGAACTCTGACTCCGTCATTAGATCGAGTAGAGTTTATGAAGAGCCTAAAGAGGGCGATGTCGGATGTGCTGGTGAAAGGGATTCAAATATTCTCGAATCCCACAGCGGACGGGATGTTCGAGACAAATTGCTCTCGCCTCAATCGTCAAACACTTGTAGCACAAATACCGAAGTTTCGATTGGCATTCATTGTCCTGAATGTAAGAGAGTGTTCCTCGAATATGAACCCTATGTTAATCACCGATTCGGAAATCGTGGCAAATGTATTTTAAATGAACCATCGACATCTCCTGGAGTAAGACAATGGAAGAAAAAAATTAAACAAAACTCGGAAAGAAAACAAAGAAACTTGGATTCCATTGGTGGATCAAATGCAGTTCACGAAGATCCGAAACATGACCCTGACGAGTGTCCTATTCAAAGAGCTGCGAATTTAATTATATCTGAAGCCGAAAGTGACGCTCAAATTATAACGGCCGCATCTAATTCGTCGCTTGTGAGGTGTTCCGGTGTTCATTCAGAAGAAGCAAAAAGCCAACAGAACATTCCCGGACGACCGTTCAGAATTAAAGAGAGTAATATTACTAAGGATAAAAAGAGAAATAGAAGTGGTTCAGTTTCAGAAGGAATTCATGAAAGTTCAGTTGACAATAGCTTCAGTGCAAACCCCAAACCCGTCCAACATCCTGCAAACGACACCGGAGAAGAGCCACATGTGTGTGAAATCTGTAAAAAGAGATTTCAAACCAAACATCATCTAAAAATTCATCAACAGTGTCATTCCGAAGATAGGCCACATAAGTGTGACGTGTGTGGAAAGGGATTTGCTCTCAAATGTGGTTTAAAAGAACATTTAACTAATCATTCCGATAAAAGACCATACGGGTGCGAGTCATGTGGTTATACATTTAAGCGGAAATTTCATCTAAGCCAGCATCGTATGACACATACTGATCCATGCGCATGCAAATATTGTGGTAAGGAGTGCATAAATAAATTAGCTTTAAAAAGACATCGTTGCCCTCATACCAAATCGTAACACCGTATTTAGAAACGATTTGGAAGGATTTCACTTAGAAAATAGATCTCGATTTGCGCTGCTGCACTGATACTGGAATCACTGATATATCAATTGATTAGCTTTTTTTAATAAATTGAATCGAGCATTTTTCGATAATTGAGCATTCAGTCTACATCAGGGCTTCAACGTACATAATTTACTTAGCAAGGACGTAAAATAAATTAATGTTTTCTTCTGTTCAAAAATTGATGAAGTCACAAGAATATGTTTTCAATATATATGAACGGATATTTAAAAATTCCCAATTAGTATTATTATAACTTTATTTTTGTTTCATAATAAATGCAATTTTAAATGTCTAAAGTGTGTGTGTGTGTTTACTCTTAATTAATGCAATATTTTCAAAAATATTTTCTATATTCGATAGAGAGAATGGACTTTAAAAAACCTGAAAGAAACGCAAATTTTAATTAATGACTATAGCATTTTCTCTCTTTTCTTAAATAAAATTTCATAAAACTGCTATACAAATTTAAAATTAGGTTTAAAGAAAAATAATTTGCTTCCTGAGTTTTATAGAAATCTACCATAAAACGCTTAAATGTTATACAAGGTAAAAAGATAATTTTCATTTTCATTAATTTATATATTTAAATAGCTTTAACAATGGATAACATAATGTACAAATTCTAATTTAATGTATGCTATATTGAAGAAAATATGATTATCAAACTCTGCTGAAATTTCAAATTTAGCAGTAGTATCAGATTTGAAGTTTCTCTTTTTGTGTCACAATTTTTAATAAAGTTATAAAGTATTATATTTCAATTTAAGGTACCGACTACCTTAAAATTGTGAATTTTTCCAAAAATTCACAATTTTTTTCTTTTTTATTTTATAGGCCATCTTATTAGCTTTATAAAAATACAAAGTTTATCATTTTCCGTTCAGTAGAACAAAAATTACAAGTGTTTTTTTTAAAATCATATGCCATTACTTTAAGCAAGATGTCGTGATTTGTGTACAAATATGCTGTATTGGCAGTATCTTAAAGTATACATTATTCAATTTTTTGCCATGGGCTTGCGGTGTTAACTTTTGTGGATTGTTTTTAAGAAGAACATTTGATTTTATAATTTTCGGCTATTGCATTTTGCCGCACATTCGAAGAAAAAGACTGACAAAACTTTATTTTTGCATTGTAATACAGACGTTTACTAGCGTTATTTTTTATATTTTAAAATTTTTTAGGTAATATTATAACAATGAGTGAATAAAGTCTTGTTTGTAAATGCGGTGTTATTTCAATGTTTTTTTCCGAATTGTGATCCTGCTTAGCACATTATTCTTAAAGGTTTCATTTCTTAAATATCCTTCATTATCCTAAAAAAAATTAATTACTCCTATTTTCTGGAATAAATTATTGATAAATATTTTACCTTTCATGTACAAACTATATTTTCCTAATGTTTTACATGAAAGATAAAATAGCCCTTTTTAAACCAATAATTTTTTTAAAAAAGGGTTAAGGAGATCACTTATATTATTTTTCTGAGCATTTAGTCGGCATCAAAGTGCATAATTTACTTAGATAGGGCATAATTATATAAAAATGAAAATTTCTTAAATATTTTATTTAAAAATAAATTACTCTTTTCTTCTGTTCAAAAATTGTTGAAGTTATAAAAACATGTTTTCAATATATACGAACGGATACTTAAAAATTCATTTTTATTATTATAACTTTATTTTTGTTTCATAATAAATGCAATTTTAAAAGTCTAAAGGGAAATATTAAATTTCTTAAAAATTTAATTATGTAAAATGGGGATAGCTAGGTTTGCTTTTTTGAAAGTGTTTCTTTGAAATCAAAACTTAAACATTGATGTAGGATTTACATAACAATTTTAAGTGTGGATAATGGGAAATCCATGCACATCTCTTAGCTGATCTCCGCTCAACCAAAGATTACTAAATTCAATTAGAATAGTTTTGGGGCTATCCTATTGATTGCATTAGTGATTTGGCAGTCAATTTTCTCATACATATGTAGAGAGATATATTGCAAAAAATTTTAATTAACTTTAAAACCACAATGGAGATTTTTTTGTTATATTTATGGGAATATAAATAGAAAAGCCTTTTTAAAAAAATGCATTCATAAAACAGACACTTAAAAAGATGTCACCAAAATAAATCATTTAATTTTTCTTGGCGGGAAAATTTCCTTTACTCTTATAATTAATGCAATATTTTCAAAAATATTTTCTATATTTGATAAAGAGAATGGACTTTAAAAAAACATGAAAGAAACGCAAATTTTAATTAATGACTATAACATTTTCTCTCTCTTCTTAAATAAAATTTCTTAAAACTGCTATACAAATTTAAAATTAGGTTTAAAGAAAAATAATTTGCGTCCTGAAATTTATAGAAATCTACCATAAAACGCTTAAAATGTTATACGGGGGTAAAAAGCTAATTTTCATTTGGATTAATTTATATTTAAGTAGCTTTAACTTTGAATAACAATTGTACAAATTCTAATTTAATGTATGCTATATGGAAGAAAATATGATAACCAAACTCTGCTAAAATTTTAAATTTAGAAGAAGTAGTATCAAATTTGAAGTTTCTCTTTTTGTGTCACAATTTTTAATAAAGTTATAAAGTATTATACTTCAATTTAAGGTACCGATTACCTTAAAATTGTGAATTTTTCCGAAAATTGTCAATTGTTTTTCGGTTTTCTTTTATAGGGCCATCTTATTAGCTTTATAAAAATCCAAAGTTTATCATTTTCCATTCCCTAGAACAAAAATACAAGTGTTTTTTTTAAAATCATATGCCATTACTTTAAGCAAGATGTCATACTTTAAAACGCGTTTTATTCGAAATGAGATTTCTTGAAAATAAACAAACGGTTAAAGTTGATTGCTGAAAAAGTTTTGAAAATAATTAACTGAAATTTTTTTTGTAAATTCTGTATAATATTATAATTGTTTTAACCTTTAGATTTATCAAGCAGTGTTTTATTACAAATTTTACAGTCTTTTATGTGAATATTACTACTATTTGTGAATAATACTATTTAGCAAATTTCGCCGATTAACTAAGATAAAGTGCTTTAGTTTTTGTAAGAATTAAAATACCTCTTATCCTGAAGGACATTTCAAAAATGAATATCAAAGCAGAACATTATAATGAAAAAAATTGAAAACTTGTTTATAAACATTTGTTACAAAATGGGCCGCATTTATGCTATTTTTTGTCAATTTTTAACTTTTCCCCCCATTTTAGTTCTAAAAATTTTGATTTCTCTTCTTAATTTTAGGAAATTTTTCTTAAAATGCACTAAACAAATCTAAAAATAATAAAAAAATCCCCATATCTCCAATTTTTTTAAAAGAAAGTTTTCGCAACCAGTCGAATACCTTAAGGTACTTAATTGAAAGTACAGAATTTTGATGATTTTGTGTCCAAAAGTAGCTTCTTGTTATGATCACAAACTCGTGATCGGAATGTCCTAATTTCGAACTCTTTTGTAATTGAAGGTTAGCACTGTAGAGGTTCTAATACACGTTAAAACTGTTGAAGTTCAAATTATTCCCGTCTGCATGTTGTGGTAGCTTGGAGAGAGTGTGTATATTCCAGTATTTTCCACGTCACTTGAACAAAGGTTAAAATTACCTTGGTCAAGCTACGAGGTAACGTTTTATGGGGTGACGTTAACAAACATTCATACATTAATGGTCTATCAAGACCTGGCAACACAAAAGTATGGGTTAAACTCACAGCGGTTAGATGACAAACATAATGCCGTGTTTTCAATTGCATTAAAAACTGATATAAGACGTATACATTATTTTATATTTGTAATATGTAGATGAATTTGCAAATTTGATCAGTGCGTGTAAAGAAGTTTAAATATTAAGATTATTGCAGAAGTTTTTGAATTTTTTTAAAGAGATATACATATAAATAAATGTATTTTTTTTTACCTATGCATGCTATGACTGCTATTAAAAATAGGTTTGACACACACACACAAAAAACAAGATTAAATGGGTAGCTCAAAAAAGAGTGGAGATGGCAACCACTGTTTCGATTATGTCCTTCCACACACCTGCTCTATCCATATGGCCGGTTTAGTCTTAATCGCCATGCTAGTAGGGAGTTTTGAATCATTAAGTGAACACGTGCAACAGCATTCTGCCAGAAAACTGTCTCATATAAAAACCGAACAGTGATTCAACATCACGTTTCTCGTGAAACTTTCGAAATCAGCCACTGAAACTTTCAAATGATAATTTAGGCTTATGGAGAGGAAACGTTGTCTCGTGCACGTGTATTACAATGGTATAAGCTGTTTTCAGGAGGAAGAGACAGTGTGGAAGATGATGAACGTGTTGGACACAAATTTCAAGGTAATTTTAATTGTCTTCTTCAACATTAATTAAATTGTAATGTGTGAGTGAATTCTCAGTGGTCAGACTATTAATCAACAATACTACATTCAGATAGTAAAATAACTTCGTGAAAAAATGGTGACAGTTATGATGCGATGGTTGGCTTTTTGCACCAAAACAATGCACCCATTCACAGGGCCCCATCTGTCCAGCAGTTTTTGACCAGCAAAAATAGTACTGTGATGAGGAATTCTCCTGATTCACTTCATTTGTCCCCATGCAATTTTTTTTATTTTCTACAGTTAAATTTTTGTGAAAGGGAACTCATTTTGCCTCAGTTTAAGAGGTTCTGATTAAAACGGAGAATCTCCTGAAGACCCTTCCAAAGGTTTCGCTCCAGAACATTTAACAATAGTAGAAATATCGAACTCCTTTTCATAGATTTTTTTTCAGCTTGTTAAATCACCTCATCATCATTTGCCGTAATAGACAGGTAGTTCATGTGCTCTATATTATACTGGCTGCTGATTGAGTGCGTGAACATTAACGTTGCATTGTTCAGCTACTCGTGTCATTTTGGTGATGTAAATCGTCATTTTGTAGCACGGTCAAGTGACGAGGACGACACCTGAATTGGTACCCCCTCTTCTATCTAACACATCCTTCCAACGGGTGATTGTTTGAGTTATCGACATATTTTACGGCATCACTCCCCTACTCGTCGGATCTTCAGTGGCACTAGGCACCAGCTCATGACACGCTGGTCACGAGTCCTTTACGCAGACCACTAACTTACCACCGGCCACATTTTTAGTTGCGTTTTAGTATTCGTTTGGTATAAAAAACATTAGATCAATGACCTGCACTCTTCTTATATTTAGACTATAAATGGCACACGTATAAAAAATCTCTAATTGTTTAATATATGCATCCCTCTTCTCCATAAAGCAATTTTTATAAAAGATTCTGTTGATGTTGTACTGCCAGACTGAAGTTCACTAAATACATCATGGAAAAGGGCTAGTTGTAAGACTGTCATTAGCCGTAGCTTAGAACACATTTTAGGTGACAGTGGGATTTAGCTCAACTCCTCTCCAATTTTGAGTGAGAACACTATAGAGGGGCTGAGGGTCCTACCACTTCTCACTTCCTTCCACCAACTTTACGGAAGGCTTTGTGGATTGAAGTTTAAAGTCCTCTCGGCTTGCCGCAAAGGTACATTACAATTCCAAATATCTATACCTTCTCTGGGATTCGAACCCAGGCCCTACGGCACATCAGTGAAATTTACTAACTACTATGTTGTATAGGACACTAGAAATCACTGCCAAAACCCAGGTATAAAAAATCCTAAGAGACTGAGTTTTACAAATTATAAAGCATTGTCTTAAATGAATAAACTTTAAATGGTATTTGGATAACTGATTCATTTAAAACAGCAATTTTAATAAGTCAGAATAAAGAAATCCTTAATTTTTGAGATTTTTTTCCAAATATATAAGTAAGAAATTAAATAAAGGGGAATAATATAGTCGACATGCAAACGCATGTTTTATATCATTTTTAAAACAAAGATGAATTCATTTCGAAATGTACTTTATTCATCTTTTTGTCTAAAAAATAAAGTACTAAATGCAAAAACCAACTTCATAGTAATTTTAATAAAATTTCATTAATCTAGAGATAAGATCATAAGGAATATATAAGCAAAATAAAATCTTCCTCTGTATTTAATGCACCGGATATGTAAATCAATTGAATTAGTTTGTAATTTTTAGTAATTTTTTTGCCTGTTATATTAAGCAAAGGACATAAAATGTTTGATAAGAAGTTTGATAATCATTATCAGTGTTAATTAGCACGATTCCTCACAGAGAAGACAACACGATACTAAACCGGCTCTTCACGTCAGAAAAGAACTAACTTAACTGCTGTTTCTACAGTAAATTTGCCTACAAAGATGTAAAAGGAGTGAGTGAATATTAACGTCGCATTGTTTTAGCTACACGAGGGCTTTTAGCGACGGACCGCATAATTTTGATCCATGGTCAAGTGACGCGGTCGTTACTTTAGCTGGCACCCTCCCTTCCTAACTACCACAACAATGGGAGGACGCTTGGGCTCTCGACAGATTTAACGTACATCGCTTCCCTATACGGCCGGTCTTTAGTGGTACTGGGCTCGAACTCGTGGCATTCCAGCCACAATCCTATACCTTGACCATTCGGCTACCACGTTCACTGGCGTAAAAGGAAGAAAAGTGGGAAATTCAATATGTTTATTATACTTTTCACATGTAAATTTAGTTTTTCTGTTCTTTTTATAAGGACATTCAGTTTATATACTCATTTAGTCTTCGTCGCGAGTGAGAGCGATGTTTTTCACTGGATATTATATTTTTTTAAAATTTCGTAGAATCATTGCTTGCTGGTTTCTACATTCTTCCATAAATCAAAATTCAAAACACCTCAGCATTATCGTCTGGTTTAATGTTTTAGTAGGTGGTTTCTGACTATTTAATAAGATAATTTGCGCATTTATTGTCGCAACGTTCAACAATATAAAACATATTGTTATAGGATAAAGATTACATTTTCTTTCCCTTGAATAGGGTGTGGCCATTTTATGAAGGACGATAACTGCTACCTCAGGTATATTATCTGGAGAAATATCAGTAGAAGAATCCCGTTGGTGTGGTAGGGTAGCTAGGAGAGGGAGTGCCAGCTCAGGGGTGTCGTCCTTGTCACTTGACCATGGTTCAAAATTACGCGGACCGTCGCCAAAAGCCCTCGTGTTGCTAATCAGTGCGACGTTAATATTCTCTCATTCATTCATCAGTAGAGGAGTCATAATTGCTATTACGCTTTTCATCATTCGATTCTTTCTCATCATCCCCGCAAAGAGTCTTTCTTCTTTTGAAAGTATTGTTGTACTATATCTATTACATACTGCATCAATCAAATTACTTAAGTATCACATTTCTTCATTATATTTACAATAATGCGCCAATGCATAAGAAAGATTTTTAAGCGTATTGTAACCGCGATTTACGCGTAGGGTATCACATACCCGAAGAGGCAGTATCCAAAAATATAACTTTAGAATTAGCCTAAAGTCTTCCGTTTCCGAAAAGGTTTAGATGCAGCCTGGAAAAAATTAGGTGGTGGATATGACATGCTTGCGCGTGAAGTGCTGGGTTAAAAAAATAAGTTTTGGTATTAATTTTGTTCTTTGAGAGATATACAAATGCTTCACAGTAGTAACAACTCAGGTGAAAGAACTTCATTTTTCGAAATATTTGTGGAAGGATTTTCTTAATAGATATTTTCCATTTTGTAGCTCGTTCATTGTTTTTAGTGTAAGAAAATAATGTCATTTACATAAAATTGATCCAAAGATAGGTGCTGTCAAATTTTTGTTTTAAATTATAAGTCATGTCTTGAAACCTTTACATCATGCATAAGTACAACCGTGTAATTGTAAGAAAAATTGATTAATTTTTTTCGAGTAACTCTATTGGAACCATGTAATCCAGATTTATAGAGCTATTATGCCGTTCTTAAATTATCGTAACACTTTTAGAAATGAATACGCGAACTCACAAACAAACATGGTGTTTTCGAAATGAAAAGCCGCAAAAGGAGGTAAAAGGAATTTATTTTCAATTCTGGACCAAAGTGTCTTACATTTAAGGACGCTTGTGATCCTTACGAGGGTCAACTTTAAAAGCCATACTAACAAGTAGCTCTTCACATACAGACTTGATTATTCTTTTACGAAATGAAAAATACCAGAACATTTTGAATAAAGTATTTTATGTTTACTTAATATTTAAATATTTTTGGAAATTGTTTTAGAAATATACTTTACAAATCCTGTGGTAATTTTATATTTTATGGTCTTTATGGAGGTTAATATCTGGAATCTTTTTTTGTTTTGTTTTAGGAACTTATAGTTTGTTCTGAAACATTTTAATAATTTTTTTTTTGAAATTGAACAGCTTGAATTTGTGCTGGAAGTATGTTTGTACCCAAATAGTGCTTTTGCTTCATATCGTCGACCCCTTTTTCTTTCCAAAAGTGTCATTTGAAAAGAGAATTTTATTGTCAATATTACATCCCCATGTATCAACGTGTTTGAACAATTATATCTTTAAAAACTCTGATTCATACAAAGGTGGAATTGGTTATGGTCAATTAACATTTAAATAAATGGTGACAGAATAAGTATCAAATTATTTAGATCCACAGTGATGTTAATAAAATGAAATTAAGTTGACCTCATGCATTCCTTGTTTTTTAAAGCACATTGTGAAATGTATTTAAGAGTTATATTCATTTTATGGATATATATATATCACGTTTTAAGCTTCGAAAATATCAATACTTAAATTCTTTACAGCTCCGAATGTCACTTAGTTGTCGGATATATTGCCTTGCATTATTTCAATAAGTTATTCATTCGAATTGTTTTAGATGGTCATTTAAAACTTTATTTTGAGACTTTACTCTTTGAATGCAGCAAAGGATGAAATGCGTTTTTATGTAAACATTTCATTTACTGATGGTTACATGATTTGAGATTAAAATTGGACTTAACATGTCACTTGAAAGGTATTTTATTGTTCGGTGCATGTGTATTACTTTAGTTCTTTTTTTCCGTTAGTTAGTCTGCCGTTATATTCCCATAAATTCAAGAAAGGCCGGATCCTCTGCAGTTATTTTTATTTTTCGTGCGAATAAACGTTCAGCCTTTCGCTGAAGGGGTACCAACCAACTGTAAAATGTTTCCATTGCATGCGCATTTAATTCTTTATGTCCCGCATCTTTTTTCTTAATTGTGTACAACAATTAAATGTTACCTCGTATACAAGGTAAGTCTTTTGGTTTTATCATTGAAAACTGATTTTCAGGATTACCAGAGATTCCCGAGATTTTTTGAAACATATCAGTAATAAAACGTATGTATTCCCAAAATAAATGTTTAAACATTTTATACATGTCTATTACTTGAATCATTATCCAAACAATAAAGTAAAATATGTAAAAAAAAAACAGCGTTTATCGCCTCCGACGCACAAAGAAAACCGTATTAAGGAGCATATAGAAGGCAAACAGGTTAAAAATATACACATCTCAAAATACTGAATGCATGCATGTATTTTCTTTAATCTATTCGCATTTTTCATATTGATTAAAATAATATATATATATAAAATAATATACGTCAATCATGTTACATAAATATATGTTACACATAGTACATAAGTACAATGTTCAGAAGGTTGATTTACTCTTAGTATTAATTACATTAATTCTCTCGCCATTATTAATCACTGTGACAGGAGGCTTGTGGCAACTAAAGTGCGATACGTGGACGTCGGTAGAAACGTGATTTACGAATCCTGAAAATCTCGCATCGATGTTTCTTACTATACCTAGTCGTCCCCAGTGCTCTACCAGAAACGAAATCCAAATTAGGCTCAGATTTTAAAAATTGGACTAATCTCAATCCTTCATCTTTATTGAAATTAATATTGAAATCTCCACCAAGAATAGGCGGAAATACATGACACTGTTTCCCCAGTAGTTTAGAACCACCTTCTGTATGTGCTAATAATGTCTCGTGGATATAATCTATAATGTCAGTAACATTTTGATTGACAGAAATATAAGATGTGATGACAACAATGGACTTATCGTTAGGTAAAGTGCATCTCACGGCTCATATATCTCCCAAATTAGATTTAGTTTGATTGACGTGCTGGGTATTTCTTCTCACAAAATCATCATGATTGCCAATAAACTTATGCAGTGAATCACGCACGTTTTTATAGATGGTGACCCCATCCGCAAGATTAATACTTGGTCGTCTATACTGTGTTATGCGTTTAAAACTTTACATTCCAACTAATTGCTCATTACGAAGCCATGTTTCTGATAATATCAAAATGTGTGCGTTTTGCACAATATTACTATGGACATCTCATTTATGTGCCTTGAGACTTTGGTAGGTGAGAGAAAAGAGAATCATATCCTCCCCATTCATTTTATTAATCATAGTTTGATCAGTTGTAATAAGATGGCCAGTAGAAAGTCTGTTAAGCTCAATTGCCACTGCCCGGACGCTAATACAGACTTATGAAGATACCGCTACAAAGGGAATATTCTAACGGAGTTACCTTGGTTGTGTTGTTGAAACAAAGCTTAGTTTTTATAAAAATTCTTCGTTACTTTGCTGTTCAACGCACCAAAACAATATTAAATACATACATCCAAATTTGGCGATATTCCATTTGTTATTATAGTCAACTTCATTGTCAAAAGAGCTAAGGCATGAAGTGTTGCTTGGTTCGGAAACGGGACATCACCGCCAATTACGATAGAAAGAGAAACGCTAGTAAACGTAGTTCGCGAATTTATTTTAAAAATTTTAATATTTTTGAGGGCTTGGTTTTTAAAATATACTCTCCAAATTTCTCTCATAGATAACAAATAACGGTAATTTTTACACAAAAAATATAAGAAAAAACTACTAAAATGGTTTTTTGTAAAAAGGGTATTAGACGAAAAACACACACAAAAAAGGTTTAATCCGTAATTTTTAAGCAATTCTTTTTCATTCTTTAAACAAAACATGGATAACAACATTTGGCACTTGGGACAAAAGTTTCGTGTGATTATCATTATAAATAATGAAGTTATTAAATGTTTAGTTAAAATTTTGACTATTTTTTGAAAAATCGAAAAAAAAAAGATTTTGGTATTTTACGTTTTAAGTTACTGATTCAAAAAGAACAAAGTATAAATTTTTAGAACAGAATTTTGATACATTCTGATGGAAAGGAACTCGTACAGAATGATTGAAAAACTCTTTTCATAAAAATGCATCGATATTGGCTAATTTTAGAAAAAATCATAAAAAATGCAAAATTTCGTTAATCTCTAATAAAAAAAATTACCCCGTATCGTGGCGAAATAAGTGATCTTTCTGATTCTGTAATAATTTTTTGCCTGATTTGGGTAGGAAAAGAATGATAGCTTTTTTTTTAAAAATGAAGATAAAAGTTGAAACTCTTCTTTCTCTTTCTTCGGACAGAGATTTAGCGAATGTGCAGAAGCGCGTGTAACGTTTTTTGTTAACGCTCTTCTCTTAAACTTCACTCCTCATAATATTTCCATACCGTGGGCTTTATATGGAAATCAATTCTTAAGGATGTAAACTCCAAAAACCCAATTGCTTAGTAATTTTAGAATTTTTTTTAGAAAATTGAATAATAAAGGTAAATATGTAAAGTGTAAGAAAAATAAAATATCTCTGTGTTTGATGGACCGGAAAAATTGAAATAGTCTGTAATTTCTATCATCCTATATTAAGGAAAGAACACAGAATATCATTGGATCTTATGATAGCGAGAAAACCATTCTGAGTGTAAAACGATTCGATTCTTTTCAGAAGTAAGCGCCACATTGAAATCCATGAGCTTTGGGGTATTTTTTTTCTTGGGGGATAAAGATGCTTCATAATAGCTAATAATAGAAACGAAACAGTTGTATAATTCGAAATATTTCCTTAAATAATTTTTCTCTTCAGAAATTTTGTATTTTCTAGTTTATTCATTTTTTAGTATGAGTAAATATAATGTCATTTACATAAACTTATCACTTAAATATATCTGTTGGTGTATTATTGATTTAAACCACAAGACAAGTTATGAAACATTTGCAACCTCCGTATCTACTTTCCATTTAAATATTTGAAGAATTCATTCATTTTCAACAAACAAAACATTCGAAAGCTTTTCCTTCCTTAACTTATAGTAACGATTTCAGAATTCAATATGTGAACATTCTATTTCCGGAATGAAAAGCCCGCAGAGGTGAGAAATGGAATTAGTTCTCTATTCTGAACAAAAGCGTCACTTATGCACAAATAACCTCTTCACAAAATTTCCTTGTGCTGATTCGTCTTTCTATTTGTTTACATTGTTTTCCTTTCAAATCTAAGAAGCATTTTTTTGCTCAGATTGTAAAGAGAGTTGATTTTAAGAGTCGTGGAATCACGTTGCTCATAACATGCAGATTTGGGGATTGAGTTCTGAAATGAAAAGTACCTGGCGGTATATTTTATGTGAAGTATATTATGTTGCCTTAATATGCAAATATTTTGGGGGAAGTTGTATAGAAATAGTGTACAAAGCTTGTTGAAATGTTTTTCTTTTCTTTTTGGTTTGCTTAGAGCAGGGGTGACAACCATTTTGAGCAGAGTGCCACTGTCTGATAAAAAAAATTAAGCGTGCCACTTCCATATAATAGGTTTTTAAGCAAATAGCACATTTTTTATACATGCCTAAGTAGTGGTAATTCAACAACTATTTATTAAAAAAGTCAAAAGTGCAATCTGATATTTTATTGTTAGTACATTTTTTGCAGGCTCATTAAGATAGGTTAGATTGAAAATAAAATGGAGTAAGTTGAAACATATATAATTGTACTACTTGCTTAATGTATCCTTTGAACTTGTGTGTGTGTGTAGAGTTTTTTTCCCAAAACGTTTCTATTATAATTAGCTTTTAAAATGCTAACATATTTAAGTTGTTTCTGGCGCATATACTTTATTTAGAGTCATGTTTCGATTTTATTTTGTTTATTATAGAAGAATTTTTCCAAACATATATGTTGTGTTCCAAATCTACAATAATCTCTTACAACTAAAGCGCATAAAATTAGAAAATTTCTTTCTTGGAAAAAGTTTCCAAAGTTCTGTATAACTCCGATGACATGCAGTTGAAATAAGTTTGTTATAATTTTTCTGTTTACACTCATGTCCATAAATTAAGGATAATTCAGAATCAAACAGAAATTGAACTCTAAAATAAAAGTTTCACCTGTAGAATTCTCACACTCATCTTGAAGAAGAATATGCATATTACAGGAAACCACCAGATAGCGTGGAGAGTTCGTCATAATGATGAGAGTGTAAGAGAGGGGTATATAAGGAATGGTGGTAAAGAAGTAAAATTGTTCACAAGCACTTTAAAAGCCTTTCAGTGCAAAAACCACATAGTTAATGGCACAAAGGAAGCATTTGGATGATTTTTTACGTGGTAGAATTATTGGAAAACTGGAATGTGAACGTACCCAGCTGGAAGTATCCGAGGAACTTGAAATCGCCCTGAGTGTCATCTACAGGCTTTGGCAACGATTCCAAGATGATGGTAATGGGAGTAGATGTTACAGCAAAGGTCGTCCCCGAGTTACAACGCCGAATGAGGACCGGTATTTTGCAGTTACCGCCAAAAGAAACAGACGGAGCACAGCATAACGCCTGTCTCTTCAGCTCTCATCAGCTACCGGTACGACAGCTTCAAGGCAGACCGTGTACAGACGCTTAGGGAGCGTTGGTCTATTTGTTCATAGGCCTGTCAGATGTGTTCCCTTTACTGCAACTCACTGTCGCCTGCGATTAAACTGGAGTAGAGAGCATGCATTGTGGACACCGCAACAGTGGTCTTGTGTGATGTTTTCCGACGAGTCCAGGTTTAGTTTGCAGTCTGATTCTCGCCGGACTTTCATATGGAGAGCGCCAGGTACCCGTTGCTACCAAGAGAGCATCATTGAACAACATCGTTACGGTGGCGCCGGATGGCTCGTTTGGGGAGGAATTATTTTTGGTTCCAAAAACTGACCTGTATGTTCAGAGTGTAACAATGACAGGCCACATCTATCGGGATGTCATCCTGGAACAACATGTACAATTGTTTCGGGGCATCATAGATGCTGAATTTCTGTTTATGGATGACAACGCCCGTCCTCACCGTGCAAACATTGTAGACGAATGGCTTCAATCGGAGGATATCACACGTATGGATTGGCCAGCATACTCATCGGACTTGAATCCAATAGAGCATGTGTGGGATATGCTTGGCCAACGAATTGCAGCCCGTCAACCCCCTCCCACCTGTCTACCGGAACTTCGGAGGGCATTGCTTGATGAGTGGTGTAATATTCCCCAAGATCAGATTGAAAATTTGATATTCGGCATGCGTAAGCTTTGTAAGGACTGTATTACATCGCCCGGGAGACATACTCCGTATTAACCATCATACTAAACATGTTATACTGTTTTTTGTAAATAGGTATTTTTTTGAAATTTGCTCCAGGGAGTAAAAATCGCAATTTTTATAATTGATGTCAAACATATACCATCTTTTTTGCTCTTTACCTTTTGTTTAAGGTATCCGAACACGTTGAAAATGACCAAATTCAGTCAAGAAAAATATTTTGTTTTTTATTTTATTGAATAGAGCTATCTTTTGACTTTTCGAAATATACTTTATTTTGTTTTTACACTACCTAGAGGCCTAGTTACAATCAATTTTATAAAGTTAGAAAAACCGGAAGTGGGTTTTTGATCAACCAGAAGTGGGCATTGAAATTGCTCAAAATCTATCATGGCGAGTCTGATAACTCAAAATATTACGAATGTATTTCTATAAAACTGTTTGAACCTGATATTTAAGTTATTTTTAGAGAATGTACTAAAATATTTCTTATTGTATGAATACTTTTTGCGTTATGGCTTGTTATTTAAATAATGGTCTCATAAAAAATGTAATATTTCTTATAATGTTTACTCAAACAGCTCTAAAATTTTCAAATTCTAATAAAAAGTTAAAATTTTAGGTACAATTTCTAGATAAATGCATCTAATTTGTTTTCGTAATACTTTTACCAATATATATTACTATTTTCTCTAACTGCTTTGAAGTTTTTCAAAAATATTGCTAAAATTTCACTTATAATTGTGATTTTTGTAAAGTTCAGGTATTTTATTTTAAATATTGATAGTTAAATAGTAATATTTATTGGTATTGAGTCCTAAAAGAGCATTTATAATGTTTTAGTATGCTATTTTGTTAAAAAGTACTCTGAACGTGTTCGGATACCTTAATAAATAGACTTTACAAATAAGTCAAATTTTTTTGTTTTGCTTCTGTCTCTTTCTTTGCCTGAATTTCATTATCCTTAATTTATGGACATGAGTGTAATATGGAGCTATAGATTAATTCTGATTTAGATTTTTTTTTCGGTTGGTTTTGCAGAGAAATTGAAAAATGATCTTTGGGAAATATTCGCATTTCCTTCATCTTGAAAGTTATCAAACCTAGCTCTAAATGAATACTGCAAAACGAATAAAACAATTTTAAAAAATATCATAACTCCAAGTATTATTAACTTTGGTTGATATTCCCTGCACTAATATGAATGCGTTTATCTTTTTTAGAAAATCCAGACAAAAAAAAGCAAAAGTTTATTAGTAAAAGAAGTTTTATGACAAATTAAGATAGAAAAAGTACAATCCTTCTCTGTAGTTTAAATTTATTTTATTTAAATATCCTATAACACATCAGTAACAAAAGCTAAATAACATATCTAATCATTTTTAAGTAGCAAACACACACTGGTTAGTTCATTGCTTTTTTCTGATTTTTTAAGACTAACTCCTTCACACACACAAATTCCTAATTCTTGCGAGTGCACTTCTTCGGAAAGCCAGTGCAAACAACAATGAAGAAGTAATATATGCATCAAATTTTTCTATTGTAATTCAATTAAGAGTTTTTAAAATAAATTTTGAATTTTTTTTTTCTGGGATAAAAACATCTCAATAATTAAAAAAAAAAATACTTATGATTATCTCTTCAACTTTTTTTAAATTTTTCAATAAGTCTTCATGTTTCACTGTTGCAACTCCGACGTGCCAAACAGTGACACCCGTGCCATGGATTGGCCACCTATGGTTATTAATCATTTTTTTTTCTATTTTCAAATTTTAGAGAGCTTGTTTTTAAAAGTATTTTAATATTTATTTGAAACCAAGTACCTTGAGTTTAAGCAGGAATTATGAATCGACCGAACCATTATACCTATCATACCGTCGACCCGTTTCTTGAAATGAAAGCAAACGTCACCAAATTGCACGATAAAGTGAACTGATAAAAATCTTTTCCCGCGCATGCTGAAAAAATAACTTGTCTTTGTTTAAAAATAAAAGTTAATTTTCTGTAGGTTGTGCCGTTCCCGCACATGTTCAAATGCATCGTAGCCTTAGCGTCATAGTACATTATCAATATAATCAAAGTATTGTTATGGTGGGAGGGGGGCGTGAGGAAAATTATGATTATAAATTGGGTCGCAAATGTTTAAAGTTTGAGAAGAACTGGAATACAAACAAAATGTACAGATATAAAGTTGTTTGACTTCAAAAATAAACTACGTTCGTGTGTGTGTGTGTGTGAGCAATTTTAAGTTTTCTCCATTACTCATTTGTATTTAATATACATTTTGATTTCACGGTGAACATTTCTTTTACAATATATCTCTGCCCACACTTTATCCGCATTTGTTCCACGTAATATTTTGAGAAAGCTGACTGCAGTACCACATCGAATTATTATGGTACAAGGCAGGGGTGTCAACGTCGCGGCCCGCCTCAAACATTTGTGAGACCCGGCTAATATATCGGCACAATTAAAAATTGCAATATTGGACCAAAAGTTCAATACCGGTATTCGGTATTTTTTAGATTTTAATACATGGGATACCGGTTTCAATATACTGGTAGTAGAAATTTTAGGGAAAAGGAAGAAAATGCTGGTGTTTTTTTTTGTTTTATTTACCAGTTTTTTTAGAGTGTAAATATCACAAAAAATTAATTTGTAATTTTAAATTATAACAGCATAAATCCCAAAAAAGTAAAGGATCATCTTATTTATTTAAATCACAAAACATGTTAATATTACTATTCAGTCTTTGGTTCCATTATGAGAATTTTTCAGATTCAACTTTAAGAGCATAATGCGCTTATTGTACTGTGATTAAGCGGGGAACGCAATTATGTGCACAAATTACCAGCTGCCGAAAACGCTCTTTAGGCATCTATGCTAGTTGGTAGTATTGTTAGCAATACGTGATATACTTTTGCCAAGTATTTTTAACTAAATTTCTCATCTTCAAATAAATTGATTTCTCGTCGGATGGTTTTGGATATGGCTAATTTCTACATTTTATTTTTGTTTGTTAATTTTTTTTTTATTTACACTAATTTTAATTTTTGCTCAAGAGACCCTTTTTCACTATCGACATTAATGTTATAATCATCTTCGATAACTGTACCGAATATTTCTGAATATCGATAAGGTTGGTGGGTTAAACATTTTGAGAAAATTTACTATTAACTTGATCAAATTTGAATTGATTAGTCTCTTTTCTTCTTTTAATTTTCATTTTTAAAACCAGGATGATATGTAAATACAAGTATGATATGCAAATACAATGTAAATAAGAAACTTCCCAATTTAAAAATAAATAAATATCTGAATATTAAGTCAGATACGAATATCAGACTACGAATCTTGCGCGTGTGCAGTATCGCTCTGATACTGCAATTATTATAATATATTATAATAATTATTATATTGTTATAATATATATTAGTTTTGTGGTCCCCTTGGATAATTCACATATTTTTTCATTTTTCTTGAATATACGATGAAATTTTATATTCACAGCTTAATTAATTTCACCCATTAGGGAGACATAAAAACAAAAACGTGTTCTACTTTGCTAGGTTGGTGATCCCTAAGCATATACATAGCGGAGACAATTTAAAAATTTTTAGTAAATACCGAAAAACTTGTATTTACACTTGTGAACACCGGTATTACAATTTGTACAAATGGCTCAAAATACAGGTATTTATTCCGGTATACTGGTACTTCAATCCCTAGGCACAATATACTACATAATAAAATATCAAAATTTTATTCCGAAACAGTAAATATAGTAGTACAGAACAGATGTCAAGTGCCAAGATGTAAACATTACATTTCCCTTCTTATTTTATATATGCTTATTATAATATTTAATTTGAAATGTGTGTGTGTGTGTGTGAAACTACGCTACTTTGAATATTGACTTATCTGGGAACAACGTCAAGTTAAATCGTGTTTGTTTGGCTCAAATTGGCCTTTGAGTTTGGCATCATTGGTGTTAGGCATTCTTTGTCCTTTCCACCAACGAAACTCGTGTTTAATCTTCAAATATAAGATGCCGAAAAACATAATTTAGTCAAATATTGAACAATTTATTTTCCTGTAATAAAATATCTGATTCAAAGTTGAAAACTGAAGTATATATTGTAATTTATTCATAATTCTTCACAGAAAAAGACGATTAACACAAACATGTAATAAAAAAGGAAATCAAAAGTTTATATGACTTTCACAAGCTAAAATTATGATTTTAATTTCAAATTACTAAGCATTTAAATGAGAATATAGAAAAGTATTTAGAAAGTAATTTGATAAAAATGTATAACTCAATAAAAGATAATCGGAAGAAAGAGACAGCTCAGTCATGGAATTTCCCTCTTATGGTACATATATGGGAAAATGACTACAACCTAATAATGATAAATGCTTTATTGAACAAAATGAAGGATGAAATATTTAAAATATATTAAACACCAAAGGAGAACGTCTTCCTCCTACGTCTAGAGCTTAGCGTCTCTAACGTCCGTCTGCCTCATTTCCCGTGTGTCCTTCAGTCGGACATTCCTGGCGGGGTGTGACGCCAGTGTGGACTACTCCACCCTAAGTACAGGGGGAGGGGTTGTGACATCGCACATATCCAACCCTACACATATGATCCATAAATCTTAACTTTATAAAGCAAGAACATATATATGTAACAATTTTTCTACCATGAAGCAACACTTTAGTTAGGTGACTGTATTAGGATAATACCTCTTGCATTTGAGTTTCAAAGACCCAAGAAGTGCATTTTTTAAAGCGCTTCGCAAACAATGTTTTTTTACATATCATGAACCATTTTAATTGTCATTTAGTTATTTTTTATTCACTTTGACATGCAGTTGAATGCTTTACTCTATTTTCATCATTCTATGCAGTTCGAAGAACTTTGACAGTAATAGTTCATTGTCGGAATCGTTTCAAGAAATCTCATTTGGAAAGCATTTTTGCAACGTTTGTCGATAGAAAATAAATTACAGAGTCATTTATGATAGCGTCATGAGAGCAGATGTTTAAGACAATCTTCTGCCATGTCCGTCTCTGTATCAGCTCTTAATTTTAGAATCAACCATATTGTAGAACAATTAAGAGTTGAACACTAAAAGTAACGGGGAAGAGACGAGGACAAAACTGTACCTGGCATCACTTTTTCATGACTTCCAAACCAATGTGAGGTCGTTTCAGTCTCGACATATTTAATGTACCTCAGTCCCTCTGCAAGAAGGGTCTTAGGTAGTAGGAGACATGAGTTCATGACATGCTAGCCACGAGTCCGTGGTTTTGACCAGTAGGCTACCGTGGACGCAGGAGAGCAATAGGAAATCCAAGAGGAATATCTCCAATAATTTACCAATGTTCCTTCACTTCTGCGTTCTTTGCCAGAAGTCTTCATGTAGTTGCAACAGAAATTTCAACTGGTATTTTCGGTTGTTCATTCAAGGTATCAGGTATTTGCTTTACGGCAAGATCTATTTTTCCATCCAATTAAGTTCCTTTATCTATCGGAGCATAATACATCTCATCAAAATCGAATTTTTGATTAAGTCGTATTTGAAATTATTCAACTCTCGCTACATGAATTTCTTTAAAATCATCTTCTACTTTTAATAAACAGATGCAGGTTCTAGATGTAAAATTTAAATAGTTTAAAATAAAAATTACCCCAAAGCGTTTATTTCTTATTTTTTAAAAACATGTAACTGTACAATCATATATGTCACTTGCATTAATAAAATTTGTCGGAAAAATTCGGAGTGTGATCTTGTTTAATGCAGATCTTTTGATTGAAAATTCTCTTTCAATATTCAGAATTTCAATTCTTTCAAGAAATAAATTTCAAGATTAAAGAAAACATTCTTATGAAGAATGTTTTCCAATCTTTTTCTACTTAGTCCCCATCATCCTGGGATCTAATTATAATAAAAGTTCTTTAGTTACATGCAAAAGTCGAGCTAAATGTACTTTTAACATTTATTATCGCAAGACCGAAAGTTTACTTAATCATAAGCGTTATAAACATTATTTTATAAATATTATTATTTTCATAAAGCACCTACTTAAATTTTCGATCAGCAAATATTAGGATCCGAAACAAAGCTGCTGGCTTAGTATATTTTTGATATGCATATATATCTACTGATCTATTAACTTCCATTTCCCAGGAATTATTCCCAGCAAAAACACACAACTAAGCACTTTCTGAAAGTTCTGAAAGTCATATAGTTAAATTTTTCAATCATTCAATCAAATCAAATGACACATTTATAACTGCCAAACATAAAATTCCCAGTTAGATATTCCTAACCTGCGTTGTCTTATTCCGTTTCTCTCTGTTTGTTCAAAACTTTGAACTAACAATTATATTTTGAATATCAAAATTTCGGTAATTTTCTTTAGAAAGCATTACTAACAGCTTTTCGATGGCAAATTCATGTCCTGCTTGTCATCTGCTGCGTAACTATCCTGATTATCTGCATCATGAATGCAGAGCTCAAAATGAGCAAGGGTTTACGCATAAATGACGCCTTGATACTCGAAAACGTTAGCGACACAATTCAAATTTCAGATCAAATACACTTCGAAAAACTCTCTGTAAGTGAAGAACAGATGGAGTATATGATGGCTGACTTATATAATGAAAATGGAAGCTTTGGATATCTTTGACTACAACGAAAATCAATCACGTGAGGAAACTCCACATGAAAGGGGTGCATTGCTGTCGGATCTTATTAACTTAACTAACTACAGACGAATTCGGCGTCCTTCCTACCAAGAATATTCAGAACACAAATTAAATGAAAAATGTATATCTTTTGGAATCAGACATCAAAGTGAAAATAATGCACAAAGCAATGTATATTTTCCTATGGAGTCATTTCCTATTGAATTCAACGAACAGCAATTTAGTAATATGGAAGTTAATCCGCCCTTTAATACATATCATCCATCTATGCCAGCCCAATACAGTCAAATGGATTCTTTTAAGAGTGAAATGTATGCACATTTCAATGAAAATATACCAGTTGCCACTAATGCAGATGAAAATAAACCACTGATAGTGAAGTTTTCCCTTCCACAGCAAACAAGATTTAACCAATTTAACTTGAATCATGACACATATTCTGAGAGAAATCCAAGAAACTCTAACTCCTTCATTAGATCTAATACAGTTTATGAAGAGCCTAAAGAGGGCGACGCCAATTGTGCTGGTCAAAGGGATTCAAATATCATTCTCGAATCCCACAGCGGACGGAATGTTCAAAGTGCTCTCGCCTCATTCGTCAAACACTTATAGCACAAATACCGAAGTTACAATTGACATACAGTATCCTAAATGTAAGAAAGTTTTCCACGGATATGAACCCTATGTTAATCACTGATTCGGAAATCTTGGCGAATGTATTTTAAATGAACCATGGACATCTCCTGGAGTAAGACAATGGAAGAAAAAAATTAAACAAAACTCGGAAAGGAAACAAAGAAACTTGGATTCCGTTGGTGGATCAAATGCAGTTTACGAAGATCCAAAAAATGACCCTGACGAGTGTCCTAGGCAAAGAGCTGCGAATTTAATTATTATATCTGAAATCGAACGTCACGCTCAAATTAAAACGGCCGCATCTAATTCGTCACTTGTGAGGTGTTCCGGTGAACATTCAGAAGAAATAAAAACCAACAGATCATTCCGATATTTTGCCATAGGCGCGTGGGGCTAACTTTTGTGATTTGTTTTAAAGAACTATCAAATTTTATAATTTTATGACTTTCGAATTGTTTTCTCATATTCGTAGAAAAAGGCTGAAGATTTTTTTTTTTTTTGCTTTGTAATACAGACGTTTACTAGCGTTCTTTAATTTATACTTTAAATTCCTTTTAGTGTAATGAGAATATATTAAAACAATGTGTAAATAAAGTCTTGTTTGTAAATGCGGTGTTATTTCAATGTTTTTTCCGAATTGTTATCCTGCTTAGCACATTATTCTTATAGGTTTCAGTTTTTAAATATCCTTCTTATCCTAAAAAGAAATTAATTACTCCTATTTTCTAGAATAAATTATTGATATATATTTTGCATTTGATGTACATGATATAATTCTTCATGGTAACTAACTCAGGCAAAGTTTGACAGTGAAATTTTAAGTCGATGAGGCATAATATGAAAGCAGTTTCTCTAAACATATATTTTATTCTTTAAATAAGTAAAGTCAACCTGCTCTCCACTGGAGCACAATTAAAACAATAAGTTTTAAAAAATATAATCCTCAAAAAAATAACATAACCAGACTTTGGTTAACTGATTCGAACCCCTCTTTTAATTTTCTAACTTCTAATAGATCGAAACATCTTTAAAAAAAAAGCTAAGCAACAAACCAGTTGCACACATCTAATATGCCTTCAGTCGAAGAGCCCAATCATTTCTGACATTTCGTCTGAAACCGACGATCATCTCTCAACCAACCTCGGTATCCTTAAATACTTACACGACCAAGTTAGTTAAATGTATATTGCAGCTGTTGCCAACTACAAATCTCGAAATTCGCAAAAAGGTCGGGTTAGAATCAGTTTATTTACTTGAGATCATGGCGCGTGGTTGGAAAAAAACTTAGACTCCATAAAAATTCGGATCCTAAAATAAATGTTTTTTCAAATGTCTAACAATCGGCCCTCTTTTTCCAACCCCCGCACCATTATCTCTTACAAATCAGTAATATAATTTCGTTTTATAAAAATATGTTACATACAATACTTTATTCACAATATCTTTATTGCAAAAGACACAAATATATTAATCTAAATAAACAAAGTTCCATTCTCTTAAATAAAAAATAGTTTTCTACAAAATTCCATTAATTTTTCCTTTATCATGGGTTTAGTAAAAATATCTGCCAAATTATTTTTGGTACTAACATATTTAATTTGAAAAACCTTGTGGTTTATTAAATTCCTTAAGAAATGGTAACGAACATCGATATGTTTCTTTCTATAATTTTCTACTGGTGAACTGGAAAAACTTATAGCAGCTTGATTGTCACAGAATATTACATTTTCACATAATTCCAAATTCAAACTTTTATCATGAATTTTACTCTTTAACCAAATAAATTCCTTTGCTGCTTCAGTTAAACTAACATACTCCGCTTCCATAGTAGACAGACTAACGGATTTTTGCTTGAAAGTTAGCCAGGAAATTGGAGTTTCGCCAATGAAAGTTATGAATCCTCCCATCGACACTCGATCATCCCTATTTGTAGCAAAATCCGAGTCTGAGTAACATCTTAATTTTAGTGATTTAACTATTGAAAGTTCCAATTTATATGTATATATATATATCTTCGAGTGTATTTTAAATAACCTAATAATCTCAATAAACAATTCCAATGTTTTATTCCTGAGTTTGATTGGAATTGGGATAGTACATTCTCTGCATACATAATATCAGTTGTTGTGCGTATAGCAATAAATGACTAGGATCCTATTAAATTTCTATAAGGAAACGTTAAAATTTCTTTGCTAATTTTGGGCGAAACTAATTTGGAAAGAATTTGGCCTTTTGATATAGGCAGTAAACTTACAGGATATTTATATTTTTCATAAATTTTACATAATTTTTGAATGTAAGCTTTTTAATGTATAAAGAGACCATCATCTAGTTCTTCAAATTCTATTCCTAATAACTTCTTTGTTTTACCCATAATCTTTAAATCCAAATTTTTCTGTAATAATTTTATTACAAAATTTACGTTTTCAGTTTCTCTACTACATATTATAATATCGTCTACATAAAATAATAGAATTACATTATTTTCAAACATATATACACAATTAACCCACTCTAATTTCTTAAATTTCAATTTAATTAATTTATTTTCTAATTCCAAAAATTACTGTTGGCCACTCTGGTGAAGACCATATATTTCCTTACTTAACTTACACACTTTGTTACGATCAGTTTCATAACCAGTTGGTTGCTTCATAAAGATAACAGTATCTAAATTAGCATATAAATAGGCATTAAGGATATCTACCTGAACATGCATCCATTTCCACAAACATACACAGATAGTGAAAAATAATCTTACAATAGTAAAGTTAACAACTGGACTAAATACCTCGTCAAATGATTCGCTTTTTAATTGTGTGTTACCTTGCGCAACCAAGCGGGCCTTGTATCTATCTATTTTATTATTTTCATCACGTTTTACAGTATAAACCCAACGGTTTCCTAAAATTTTTATGTTGTCTGGAGGATCAACCAAATCCCAAACCTTGCGTTCCCTCATTATGTTTATCTCCCTATCCATTGCATCATGCCATTTAGATGCTTCCCTGGATCTTATTGCCTGTTTATAACAGGAATATCTACTTCAACCATATTAACTTCCTGGGATTCAGTATCTTCCTTTCTAAAATCAAACAAACTCGGGTCATACTGAGTGTTATTCTTATTACCGTATCGTTCTATTTCGTTAAAAGATCTCAAATGGGTTGTTGTCCCTGCGATACCATAATATACGTTGGATGCAGTTACTTCCCTACCTATTTTTCTAATCCACTTAACCTCTGAACATGGGATTCAACTACGATTATCAGAAGATAAATCTGGTTTTTCAAATGATGTCGAGGGAGTTTCTGTACTTGTCTTTGAAACTAAACGACCCGCGAACGAATCTCTTACAGTATCAAAATCGTCCTCCTCATCATCATAATCAGGAAAGTTTAAATCAAGTCTGGGATAACCATTAGTTTTCGGTTTAAAATCAATTCCTTTTCTATGTTCATCGAATCTTACATTAATAGTCTCGACTAATTTATTTTCTTCTATTAACCATATCCTATAACCCTTAGTACGTTGTGTATAGCCCATCATAATTCCTATTTTTGCACGCATATCGAATTTCTTTCTAATCTGTTTTGGAACACCAGCATATGCCAAACATCCAAAAGGTTTTAGATGCAATATTGATGGTTTTCTACCTGAATATTTTTTGAAAGGGGTTTTGTTACCGTCTTTGGGTGACAAATTCTATTCCACGCATAAGTGAAGCAAAGTAATGCTTCACCCCAAAACTTATGTGGAACTTCATTCGACTTAAGCAATGCTTTAATGCCATCTATAGCGGTTAAATTGTATCTCTCCGCTACCCCATTCATTTCCGGCGTATATGGATTTGTTACCTCGTGCTTTATACCTAGTTCTGCCAAAAAAGTATCCATATCTTTATTACAAAATTCTAGTCCGCCATCAGTTTTAACTGCTATTAATTTTCTATTTAGTAAACGTTCTGCTCGTTTCTGAAATCTTATAAACGTATGAAATACGTCCGACGTTTTCTTAATGGGAAATACAGTCACCTTTTTCGAGTAATCGTCAATTATACTCAAGAAATATTTATTACCGCCTTGACTTTCAGTTGGCATTGGACCACAAAGATCCATTTGCAACAATTCCAGTGGACGTTTTGATCTTACGGCCCCCGTCTTTTTAAATGAAACTCTCTTGGACTTAGCTAATTTACATGGAATACAAGGCGACTTATTATCAGCTAAACGTGGGAGACCTCTTACACTATCATTTTTACTAGTTTTTATCAAGTAATCGTTATTAATATGGCAAAAGCATTGATGTCATATTTCAATTGATCCGCATTTTGTTTTGTCAGTTGCATTACCAACTGAATTTATTTCTGTACTCTTGGGTAAAATATAATGGTCAGGCTTAAAAAAATACAAATTTTCGTGGCGTGTCGCCGAGAACAACTTTAGCCAGTCTTTATTAAAAACATTAATTTTACCCTTGCTACCCACAAAATGCGCATCTTTATTTTCTAATCTGGAACCGGATAACAAATTTCTCCATAACTTGGGACTAAATAAAACATCTGAAAAAGTTATTTCATGAAAACTATCCTTATATTTTACCAAAAATTTAAGTTTACCGATTCCCTCTATTGGACAACTTTTATCCTCCGTTGCTAACGACATTTCCATGTTAGATATTGGTCTAAAATCTAAAAATAAACTCTTGTCATTACAAAAATGTCTCGTGGCAGCCATATCTATTACCCAAACACCTATCAGAGTTTTCCTCAAATAAGTTACAACTATCTCTCTCTATAGTAACAAGGTGCTTATTTAATTCTATAATACTACATTCAGCTTCACAAAATCTTAAATTTATATTAAACTCTGTGTTATAAGTTTCAATTGCAGTTGAAGGAGGCTTTTCTCGAGAGTTTTTCTCTTTACAATTTACTTTAAGATGCCCATATTTATTACATAAATAACAAGGAGCTATAATTTTACTAGACAGTTTTAAATGTTTGGTAGTTTTGCAGTTAATTACCTTACCATCCTTTTTCTGATATTCTGTTTTACCACTTGGATCTGCAGGAGTTGCAGTCGTACCAACAGGAACTGTATTTACATTTCTTGGAACTTTTCTCACCTTCTTCTTTGATAGGAAATTGCTGAAGTAAACGGTCTCCGTTTTCTCCAAGTCTTGCTTCATAAGTTGAAGATGATTGACTTCCAATATCTACTCCGCTTCTATTTTGACAGCTGTGAAGTCATCTTCTTTCCATCTGTAATTTTTTTGCACGGTAGACTGGAATTCCTGAGGAAGCCACCTTATTAATTGAAACCCTATGTAAAGGTCTTCCAATTTATAACACGCCTCTTGTAGCCTGGTTGCCGCTGTTCTTACACGAGATATGAAGATTCCGACATCTTCCCCTGGTTGGCATCTTGTTCCGAAGAATTCATCCAAAAGCTGGATAACCCTGGCTCTTGTCACTGGTTCAAAGTGATCCTTTAATATTTTCCATGCCACTACTCCATCAGTTGTTTCTGATATCAGATTCTTCAGATCTGAACTGATGTTAGTGTAAATCAGCGTATAGCATCGATCTTTCCGCAGTTGGAAGTCACACTTTTCCTTGTAGGTTGCCCCTTCATCAGGTTCCTCTAGCTTGGTCTGTAAAATAAATTGCCAGCAACCATAATGCATTAAGATTACTTGCATATCATGCTTCCACGTGTTCCAGTTATTTTGGGTTAACACAGAAATCTGATTGTTCACTTCCATATTCGATACTCTATTTAGTATACCAGCAACTGAAGTTCTTAACAGATAATTCCATACTGGAACAATATTTAAATGGACAAAGTTCATGTTCTGGTTCAACTGCTTACCCTGCATCGACATAGAGCGTGGCCTGGGCCCATAACCACTCTGATATAATTCTTCATAGTAAACTAACTCAGGCAAAGTTTGGCAGTGAAATTTTATGTCGAGGAGGCATAATATGAAAACAGTTTCTCTAAACATATATTTTATTCTTAAAATAAGTAAAGTCAGTCTGCTCGCCACTGGAGCAAAATTAAAACAATAAGTTAAAAAAATATATAATCCTCAGAAAAATAACATAACCAGACTTTGGTTAACTGATTCGAACTCCTCTTCAACTCTCTAACTTCTAATAGATCGAAACATCTTAAAAAGGAAAAGCGAAGCAACAAACCAGTTGCACACATTTAATATGTCTTCAGTCGAAGAGCCCAATCACCTCTAACATTTCGTCTGAAACCGACGATCATCTCTCAACCAACCTCGGTCTCTTTAAATACTTACAAGTTAGATAAATCTACATTGCAGCCGTTGCCAACTACAAATCTCGAAATTCGCAAAAATGTCGGTTTCGAATCAATTTATTTACTTGAGATCATGGCGCGTGGTTGGAAAAAATTAAGGATTCCATAAAAATTCGGATCCTAAAATAAATTTTTTTTTCAAATGTCTAACAGTACAAACTATTTTTTCTTAGTGTTTTACATAAAAGGTAAAATAACCCTTCTTAAACAAAAATTTTTTTAAAAAAAAGGGTTAAGGAAATAATTAATATTATTTTTCTGAGCATTCAGTCTACATCAGGGCTCCAACGTGCATAATTTACTTAGCTAGGGCATAATTATGAAAATAAAAATTTCTCATAAAATTTATTTAAAAATAAATTACTGTTTTCCTCAGTTCAAAAATTGTTGAAGGCACGAAAATGTGTTTTTAATATATATATGAACAAATATTTAAAAGTTCATTATTATTATTTTAACTTTATTTTTGTTCCATAATAAATGCAATTTTAAACTATAAAGGGAAATATTAAATTTCTTAAAATGTTATTATTTAAAATGGGGATAGCTAAGTTTGCTTTTTTTAAAAATGTTTCTTTAAAATCAAGTTTGAAACATTGATGTGAAATTTACATGACGCTTTTAGGTGTGAATTATGGGAAATCGATGCACATCCCTTAGCTGATTTCTACTCAACCAAAGATTACTGAATTTAATAATAGTTTTTTGGGGTTCTCTTATTAATTGCATTAGTGATTTGGTGGTCAATTTTCTCATACATATGTAGATAGAAATATTGTGAAAAATTTTAACTAATTTTAAAACCACAATGGAGATTTTTCTGTTCATTTTATAGGAATATAAATAGAAAAGCCTTTTTAGAAAATTATTACATTTAATTGCGTTAATAAAACAAATATTTGAAAAGAAGGTATCAAAATAAATAATTTAATTTTTCTTGGCGTAAAAATTTATTATATTCTATAAGTAAAAGCAAATATATGATATGGAGAATTAATTTTGGAGAAACCTGAATGAAACGCAAATTTTGATAACGACTATAAGATTTTCTCTTTTCTTGTAGATTTTTTTTAAACTGCTATACCCACTTAAAACTGTTAGAAGAAAAATAACTCCTGTCCTTTTGTAGAAATTACCATAAAACGCTTAGAATATTGTACGGGAAAAAATCCAACTTTCTTTTGTATTAATTTATAGTGAAGTAGTCTCAAATATTGCTTAACACATTGCAAAAAACCAAATTCCACTTTAACGTACGCTTTCTGGAAGAAAATATGATTACCAACTGCTAAAATTTCATTCTTTTTAAATAGAAGTAGTATCAAATTTGAAGTTTCCCTTTGTGTGTCAGAATTTTTAATAACAAAGTCATGATATATTATCCTTCAATTTAAGATACGTAATATATGTATGGGATTTTTGATGATCTTGTGTCCAAAATTAGCTTCGTGGTTATGATCACAAACTCATGGCCAGCGTGCCTTAGTTTCGAACACATTTGTCATTGAAGGCCAGCACCGTAGAAGTTCTAATACACGTTAAAACTGTTGAAGTTGAAATTATTCCCGTTGGCATGTTGTGGTAGCTTGGAGAGACTGTGTAAACTCAGTTACTTTCCTCGTGACTTGACCAAGGTTCAAAATTAACACGGGTTGTTACATAAGGCGACGTTCATTCGTTCATTGATGGTCTATCAAATCCTGACAACAAAGTATGGGTTAAAATCACAGCGGTTACATGAAAAATAAAATAATTTATTTGCAATTGCATTAAAAACTGATATTAGTCCTACACATGGTTTTATACTAGGAAAATGTTGACAAATTTTCAAAATTGATCATTGCGTGTAAAGACTAAGATTAATGCAGTAGTTTTGAATTTTTTAAAATAGATCATGCATATATCATTATATTAAATGCATTTTTACATATGCGCGCTTTGATTGCTACTAAATAAAAGGTTTGGTACAAAAAAAGATTAAATGGGTAACTATAAAATGTGGTGTTGGCAACCACTGTTTCGATGATGTCCTTCGACATATCTGCTCTATCCATATGACCAAATTAGTCTTAATCGATCATGCAAGTAGGGAGTAATGCATCATTGAGTAAACACGTGCAACAGCATTCTGCCAGAAAACAGTCTAATGTAAAAACCGATCAACATCACGCTTCTCGTGAAATTTACGAAATCAGCCACTGAAACGTTTCAAATGGTAATTGAGGCTTATGGAGATGAAACTGTGTCTTGTGCACGTGTATTTGTATGGCATAAAATATTTTTAAGAGGAAGAGATAGTGTGCAGGCCTCAAAATTCAAAGTGATGTTAATTGTCTTCTTTGATACTAATTAAATTGTTATGTTTGAGTGAGTTCCCAGTGGTCAGACTATTAATCAATATTACAACATTGAAGTTCTAAAAAGCCATTCGTGAAAAAACGGCCGCAATTATGAAGCGATGAATGGCGGTTGCAACAGAACTATGCACCCACTCTTATGGCCCAATCTGTCAAACAGTTTTTGACCAGCAAAAATAGTACTGTGATGAAGAATTCTCCAGATTTACTTGATTTGTCCCCATGCATTCTTTTATTAAATTTTTTTTTTATTTATTAAATTTTTTTTTAAATACGTCAGCAGTAGTTGTATAAAAAGTTTCTCACCCCGAAAACTATCGTATAGTGTCTTTTAAAGGTGGGCAAATCCCCAATTTTCTGCCTACCGCGCAATATTTGACAAAAAACCCCATTAGTCAGTCCCCAGGCGCAAAGTTACTATTTCAATTAAATTTATGCGTTTGTCCACCCTTGAGTGTCAGCGACTGCTCTCCGTTCTAAAGAATTTCAACAACTACCTGTAAACAAGGGGAACACACAAAAAATCTATATAAATAAAAATGTAATGTTTGTTTGTTCAAAGTCGCTAATCTCCAAAACTACTGGACCAGTTCCTCTAAAATTTTGACATAATGTTGCATTTGAATCCGGACGGGTTTTTAATTACTTATTATTTCGAAATTCACTTTAAATTTCTTAAAATTGAAATTTTAAGGGGTTTTTTGTTGTTATGACGTCATATAGTGTTACGTGTCACTCTGAATACGAAAATTCATACTTTACACACAGTGTTTTCGGGATTATTACATATTTTTACTATAGTTATGTTTATTTATTGCCATGTTTATCTGTTTTTTCTCTATCCATTACAGGAAAAATTAGTAAATTAATAGGATAATAAAGATATATAAAATTTTGTATAGGTAAAAAAAACCCTAAATTTTGTCAGAAAATTTTGGAATGAAGAGGATCTTAAATCATACAGAACAAAGCTATTATATATTTAAGATTATTTCATTTGGGCTCCATCTTGTGACTGTGTATAAAATAAAAATTGCATAACATTATACATATGTATAATCATTAACAATATGCTGAAATACCAAAAATTTAATTCTATTCTAAATATTGTGTCGAAATATAGTAAGAAAGTAAAAATCAAATAAGATTATAGCCTCGATAAAGCAATAACAAGACGTAGGATTGCGTGTGATTGCGTATGTATAGGCATTAGAAACATTTTTTTGTTTGATATGGATAGAATTCTTCTAAATTAGCAAGACTTCACATTTTCACATTCAAAGATTGATTATAAACATGAGGATCTCCTTTTGGATCAAAACTCAGATTTGCTGGAATATAATACACAAAAACCAATTTTTTTAAAAAAAAAATCCCTGTATGTGAATATATAAATACATATAGAATATTCAAACACCAATCCATAAGGAAATGTAAACACTAAGTGAAAAAAAGGCAATGCACATGCTGTTTATTATATTATATTCTACGTAAGTTTATCCATTAAAATCTTCTATTCAATCTTCATAAAAATTGACGGAAGTAAATTTAGAAATTCACTTAAAAATTTTTCCAAATTTTTGAAAATGATTCATTTATTTCAATGGGGATTTATAAGGAGAAGGTAATATCTGACAATTTTTGTAGAGCTCGCAAATTAATGCTTGGGGTATTTTGACAAATATAAGAGTTCCCCAAATCTCTTATTTTAAAATATATTTAGATACCAACACCTAATGGCATTTTCCCATTTTACTTCATATTTCTAAGGTATTTTCTTCTTACATCTTGCAAATTCCTTGAAGCAATATACGAAAAACTGTTTTCTCAGTTGTCCCGTTAAGCAATGTAGCCTAAAGGAAAACAAGAGTTGGTGAAGTACATTCGCATAAACATTCTAAATTCAAATTCTGAAACACGCATTGGGGACTTTACCCCAGATGAAAAGAAGTCAAAAACCGCCACCTAGAATTATTTTTATGTTGAGGAACAACTCATGAAACATTCAAAACGCGATTTATTTTTTTCCCTACCCAGAGCGTTTTGTGTCATAAAATGTGATAAGTTCTACATACCACAACACTGTACAGGGTGTCCCAGGATCTCTGGGACAAACTTTAATGGGAAGTCGGGGACATCAAAAGGATTCGTATTTGCATACCAACCCATTATATGAGTGAGTGAATATTAATGTCCCATATATATTCACTATCGCGAGAGTTTTTACCCATGGTCGGAAACTTCTTCGTTAAGCGCTAGGTTGCGTTGTTCACAAGAGCACTGGAGGAAACAGTCCTGCATGACTGCAGTCATTTGAGATGTCTTCGCCCGCAGAGAAGTGTGGAACGTTTCACAAACTCCGAGCTGGCAGATATGCACAAGATTCACAGATTGGCAGGAGGATATGCACAATCATCAAAAAGAATGTATTGCGAGACTTACTTACAGAAAGATGCACTGAACCTCCGGATGTTTGCTAATTTGCTTCACGATTTGTCTGAAAGGGTTATCACTACGAGGCACAGAAAGAGTGCACCACACGACTCCCACTCCCAACGTGGTATCTGAATCCAGCACTTTTGTTCCATGTATGGAAAAAAAATGCGTGGGATGACGTAGCCCGTTGGAATGCATTTTCCACCCTCCCTATGCATGGATAATTGATTTGAATTGAAATGTTGATTCATTTACTAATTATCAAATTCCCTGTGTCTATATTCAGGTGGCATGGGGTATTGATTTTTATTGAAATAATAGGTAAAATCCAAGCATAGCACACTGCTGTATTTGGAGACAAAAGTTTTTCGCCAAATGGCACCAAGTAAAAAACCGCGTTTTTCAAAATGGCGTCACAGACAAAAACAAGAGGGAAAAACGTGGTTTTCAAAGTGGCGTCAAGAGACGGAAAACATCGAAAAAATGTGGTTTCTAAAGCAGACAACATAGGAAACATGCATTAAAAAATAAGAAATTAAATGCAAAAATGTCGGGCATCCATTACATCAATACTTCATTTATACAAAAAGCAGTCATTGCTTTCTTACCTTTTATTCAGAAAAAAAAATCCGCCTGTCGTGTTTTTACGAAGAAAACGTGGTTTCTAAAACGGCTTCAACAAGAAAAACTGAAAAAGTGTCGCTTCTAAAAAGCTATAATAGGAAAAAAATCCAATATGAATGCCTTAGGCTGATGAACTAATGATCTCCATTTCTCTCAAAAACAAATTATTCTCATATTTCTTACATTCATACCTACCGAAATATTTGCAATCGTTCACTCATTCATAAAGCATTTCTTTCGTACATCTTTCATTCAAAAGAAAAAATATCCATTCGTCGAGCTTCAAAAAAAGAAAACGTGGTTTCCATATTTCACGTGGCTTCAAGAAGAAACAAAAAAAAAATAGTTGCTTCTATGATTCAATAAGAGAGAAAAAACATCATCCAAATTGAATTTATCAACACATCTTCCTTTCTCTCTAACAAACATTTTTTCAGCAGTTGTTTCATTTTTAAAAAAAAGAAAAAAAAAATATCCTCTCATTCCTTCAATTTCAGCTTTCTAGAAAAATCTTGCACATCTTCAAGTTGACCGTCAGAAAATGAAATGATCGCTGCCCAAATCACAAAAACTGAAAAATCCGGTCAGAATAGGGTTACCATTTCCGTAAATTTTGCAGAATTACCATATTGTAACTTTATCTCAAAAATGTTTGGCGACAAAAAATTTGTCGCCAAGAAGTGTACCCTACTAGGATCCACCCAAATAATGAGTTATTTCCGAAGTACAAAATTGTATTGGGCTACATTCAAATGATATTCTTCAAAACTATTTCTATTAACTTGTGGATTCATTGCAGACCATATAGATAGTTGATTGACGTTTAATTATTGATTATTTAAATGCCGAGATAGAAAGTTTCATTTGACTGTATCCGGACACGAATAATTGAGTTCGGTTGATATGTTCACTTATTTCTTGCGTATAAATTTCAATTTGGATGGATTCAGACGAAAGTGATGACAAACGTTTTTTGACTTTTTTGACCTTCCGAACCTAAATATTTAAATTTCTCTGTATTCCAAAAATAATGATAGTTCATTTGTATTTCTTTCTGGATTTGAATGGCACCCATCAACGCAATTTCTTCCTGTATCCTGTGACGTTTTTGAACAAAACGGAGTTGCTGTGCTTTCAGTTAACCCGGTATTCCTTGAGCGAAAAAAACGAACGTATTTTCTCTCGCAGGTATCTGATACCCAACGGTGTTTACATTCTGTTATTACAGTAAAGTTTGCATATTAAAGTTAAAAAGGGAAGAAAAGTAGGAAATTCAATATGTTTATTACACTTTTCACACGAAAACTTATTTTTTATTTTATTTTTATTAGAGCTTTCAGTGCACTGTTTACACACTTCTTTAGTCTTCGTCACGAATAAGTGCGATGTTTTCACTGGATCTTATTTTTTTTAAAAAATTTATAGACGCATTTCTTGTTGTTTTCTGCATGCTTTACATTCTTCTGTATATCGAAATCCAAAACATTTAAGAAATAAACGTCTGGTTCGATGATTAGTGGTTGGTTTCTGAGTACTTAACAAATTAATTTGAGCATTTATTGTCGCAACGTTCATCAACACAAAAAATATTGTCATACGTTTACGATTACATTTTCCAGCCATTAAATATGTTGTGATCATTTTATCAAGGAAGGTTATTCACCCTCAGTTAAATTGTTTTAATAGATTTCAGTAGAGGAATCATACTTGCTGTTATACTCTTCATCGTTCGACTTTTCCTCATCATTCCCGCAAAGAGACTTTCTTCATCCGCAAATACTGTTGTACTGTTTTAAGTAATGTATTTATAAATTTTATTTAAATTCCTTCACATAATAACTCCAAAAATAAACAGTGCCCCGATCACAAAAATGAAAAGGCTGGTTGTAAACATTTCCTGATAAAAATGTTCCCTCATTATTTTCATGTTCATGGAAGAAGTGCTTGTGCAATGTTTATTTTAAATGAAGTTTTGAAAATGTTCAAAGAATTTTGCGAAACCCATTGTCTTTGTTGATTAAGGGTTGGACCTCTTGTTCATGGTGCTTTAAATGTTTATAGCTCAAAAACTGTTAGGAGTTTTTGAAATGAAGTTTTTTTTTTGACAAGATTCACACCGAAATTCTACAGTTGACTGGTCCATTGACTTTTATGAAAAGCAATCACGAAGTTTCATTTAATATTTAATTGTGAATTAAAAGTTTCATGAGGAATAGAAGAGTGAAACTGAAGATTTTCTATTTCTTTTCTGATAGAAAACAGGAGAGTGATTGGTGTCTGGAAATCTCCAATGTATTGAATTTTAAAGTTAATTGGCCACGGTAACCTAGTAGTCAATGAAACGAACTCGTTGCTGGAATGTCATAAGTTCGAGCCCAGTAACACTGAAGACCCGCTATATAGGGTAGTAAACCACGTTAAATCAGTCGAGAGCTCAAATGTCCTCCCGTTTGTGTGTTTGGTAATTAGGAGAGGGGTTTCAAGCTCAGGTATCGTCCTTATCACCAGACCATGGTTTAAAAGGACGAGGTCCGTCACCAAACGCCCTCGTGTACCTGAGCAGTGCGACATTAAATATTCACTCCTTGACTTTGAAGTTGGTTAAAATTACCTTATTTACATAGTTGAATTCATCCGCTACTTTTGTTGTAACTTGATTTTTAATGAGCTTTGAAATTTACTGTATTAGATATTCGCTGCACTGTTCTTCATATAATACTAATTTTTTCAGAAAAGAGAATTTTAAATTAGATTTCTCAGATTCAGTTTTGATAAATTTAATCTAATAATCACTGAATCCCAGAGGAATTGTAAGGACTAATTTCAATCGCAAGTAATTATATTATGAAGAGTGTGTATGCTACCCATCCAGTATAGTGGTTAGCGACGCTGACTGCTTTCCCGAAGGGCCTGTGTTAGAATCCCAGAGAAGGTATGGATGTTTGTAAATGTGCTGTGCCTTTGCGACATGGGTGTACTCTAAATAGCCATCCAGCCGCATGTCCTCTCTTGAGGTTGGTGGAAGGGAAAGAAAGATGAGAGGGGGGGGGTTCTCTAAAAAAAACTAAGATGGAACTGAGCCCAATCGCACTTCAACCTGCATGATGCTCAAAGTTACGGCGAATGGCAGGCGTACATTTAACTTTTCACCGCGATGAATTTCGTGGGCCTCAATCTAGCACCATCAGACAGGTTGCAATAGCAACAAAAAAGTTTATAAAACATTATACATTGTATTTTGGTGCAATCTAATCTCTTTACATAAACTAAAAAAATGATATATCCTTTTCACTATAAGCGGATAAATTTTTTTAATCATGAATAAAATATCCATTTTAAAAAAGCCTTTCGAAGGAATAGCTTGTTGATTTGATGTAACAAAGTAAATGTGACAACTGGATGACATTGGAAGGTGTGGTTCTGTAGAGGATTCGTGGTCGATTTTTTTTTTCAACACCCAAGTATGACAATGGCTTTTTTTCTTCTTAAAAATAAATGCACCTCTGGTTTTCTATTTATGCTGTGTTGTGAAAAACAATGCTATACATGAAGCCGCCTTAATTCCTTGTTATGAATGACACTGCTATTTTTTTAAACACTTAGCCCAGTGCATCTAAAACTTTTAATACTTGTGTCAACTTTCAGTAAAAATTTTCATTGGGCCCCCGATACTATAACAATGTATTGATTGCAATGATAATGTACTTTGACGTAAGGTAAATGCGACATTAATTATGAATTGAACGAATTATCAGGATGAGTATTAAATTTTGTATATGCAAGCCCTTGGGAAACACTAGTAATTACTGAACTTGTTTTTAATTTAGAATTGATGAATTAAATATCAACTATACTATCTACTGATACGTTTATAACTATATCAGCATAAATGTAAAAATATTTTATTATTTCAGAAAGTATTTCGTTTTGCTTCATTTCTGGAAACTGATAATTATTTTAAATATCTTATTTTATGACTTTTCGATATGCTTGAGCCCCCCAGTTCATCACCCCCTCTAGGGGGGTACACGGCACAGTTTGAGAAACGATGTCTTAGCTACGTATTATGTTACACATTTTTAAATATGAAACTACTTAACCCCTTAACTACCGATTAAAAAGATAAAGATAAGAAATACTCGCTCAGTGTCCCCGTTTTTCGCACAGTCACGCATTGTTCGCGGTTTATTGGAGGAAAATAAGATGCGTATTTTTCAACCCAAAAAATTATTTATTTTCACTTAAAAAAAAAAGAAAAGGATGAAATAATAAAGCGAAAATACAAAATTTAATGTCTAGAATTACAATATAATAAAAAAAAAATTACTTATGTGTTGTGCGATGTATCCTTAAGCATGGTGAACACAAAAATCAGCATCCCATTGAGTTCATTGATAGCTTACAAAGATACCCAGTTGTCAGACTTATTCCTACAAGAAAATTAAAAAGCTACTCTATTACACACACCAAGCAAAAGTGAGAGCAAATAAATTATAGAAAAGAACACATTCAAACGAAAAAAAAACAAGAAACACTGCTTGGCTGTGAATTTCATCGTTCCTGAAATATACCCCCTATCAAATTTCCCCCCACCTTTTTTACCGAAAGAAGTAAATTTTTTAGAAGCACTGCCAATGTCATTTAATTGTATTCCAAAGCCGTGGGACTAGTTTTAAATAGCTAGCGCAATGCAGGTATACACGTTCGGGGCACTTAAGGTTTTAAGCCAATTCTTGACACCATCCTTTGTGCAATTTAGGACCCTGGAAGGTATAATAGACCAAATGTCAAAATATGGGAAAAAAGTTATTGGTAATGAAATGGTTTCTTTAAAGACCATTTTTGAAAATGGCGGCTAAATTAAACTTTTTTTTTTCATTAATGTACTTTTTTTTACTATACAGGGTAGTACCGAATTCAAAGTACACACTTTAAGGTTAGGTATAGGGGATTTTAACAATCATTTATCGTATAGGAATGTATAGGCGGAAGTGACGCGTTGTGGTACAAACAAAAAAAATGAGAGACGAAAGGAAAGACAAAGTGTTTATAGAAAGTGTCGACAGCGAAAACGTTGACATGTGCAATGTTTACAGTAACTGTTCATAAAAGGTCAGCACACGAGCGATGAAGCCCAGCTGATGCGCACATTGCTCTACCACCCGCTCGCAGTCGGAGAAGATAGTGTGCCGGATTCAAAGCTTGTACTCATTGAAAATGGAAGAGGTGTAAGCGATATTTTCGTTTAACACTCTACAAACAGTCACACTTTCGTGATGAGCAACAACTCATGTACTTGACTTGGATCTATCTGCCACATTCGTTCAAGATGCTTTCTTCCAGTCTTGTACTGGGTACAGCGCTTCATCGATCAACATCATATCTGGTAACTTGTTGCACGGAGTTGAAGATGTAACCACCGAAAAGTTTTGTGTGATCCAGCATTCGTCGATAAAGATATTGCTCATGATACATTCGTAGCGCATCTTTGCCATAACCATTTGCCCGACCCTACATGTGATGCCTGTCTGCATTTTCAGCATACGTAAAGTTTCCCATCGTAGACGTCACCACAATTGCGAATGACGCTTTTCCCTATTGAAATGAATCATGCTAAATGACGGCCAGACATCTACTGCCCCCTATCAGCAACGTAATCAACCGATAAATCCATTTCGCTTTTCTTTTGTTTCCCCTGTTTGCACATCACCGCGCCACTTGTGCCCATACATTCCTATACAATAAATGACTGTTACAATACAGTGGTGGCAAAAAGTCCTGAACACACTCATTTTTTAGCGTAATTTTTGTGTTTGACTTCATTTTTCGTTGTGAAATTATCACACTATCTTAACTGTTGTTAATGATTTTATTGTATTTTTTCATGCTGATTTCCAATCTGTTTGTAGATTTCCTCTAAAGTAAATAGTTTCTTTGATATGTTGAAAAAACCTTGACAAGAAAGCACAAGGTCACTGTAAGAATGAGTGTGTTTTCCACAAATGAAATGCTCCGTTATTTCAAGCAACAACAACAAGAAAAAGGAGAAACGTGGTTTATTGTATTGAATGCAGTTGTGTGCTTGTGGAAAATAGTGTATTGAAAGCAATTTGAAGAGCGTTTGTGGAAAATATTGGAATTATGGCTAAATTTTCATATCTGCCTGAGAATAAAAGGTACAAAATAATACATTTGAAGGGAGAAGGTTATTCTATGCACCAAATTGCTGCTAAAGTACCATGTAACTTTTCTACTGTTGTGAGAACTTTGAAAAGATTTTCTGAAACAAATTTTATTGCGGACAGGGGGCGATCAGGACGACCAAGAAAAGCATCTTTACGTGAAGACAGGTTATTGCACAGAATTTCACTTTCAAACAAAAAGCTTAATTCCTCGCAAATTTTGAAACAATGGACTTTGACATCAAATGTGAGTGTGTGCCCAAAACCTGTTAGAGGAAGACTGCTGGAAATTGGGTTACGAGGCTGAAAAGCGCGCCCAAAACCATTACTGACTGAATTTCAACGCAAGAGGCGATTGATGTGGGCAAGGGAACATTCATTATGGACTATTAAAGACTGGAGAAAGGTAATATTTTGTGACGAGAGTCAGTTTTGTATTTCTGGCAACGAAAGTAGAGCCTATGTAAGACGACGCCCTCATGAGGAATTCAGCCCTCAGTATCTGAAGCCCACAGTAAAGTACCCGACAAAAGTGATGGTATGGTCGCATGTCTTCTCATGGTGTTGGAAGACTTCACTACGTTAGCGGAACAGTGAAAGCCATAGATTACATTGAAACACTACAAAACAAATTGCTACCAACTGCGAGAGATCTTTTTGGGAATCAGTCATGGATTTTTCAGGACGATAACGCCCCTTGTCATGGTGCAAAGGTAGTCCAGAAATGGTTGAAAGACCATACTGTGAATAGAATGAACTGGCCGGGACAGTCTCCCGACCTTAATCCGATAGAGAACTAATAGTTTAAAATTGGTTATGAAATCTCAAAGAAAAAAACTTCAAACAAACGTGAATTAATTGAAGCTTTAATATTTTCCTTCAACCATATTGTCACGAAAGATCTTCTTTTGAAATTGGTGCATTCCATGCCAAAAAGATGTAGAGGCGTAATTAAAGCAAACGGCTAGCCCATAAAATATTGATTTTCTAACATGTGACAACAATGTAATTTTCAAAATTCTTATTAAATATACCGTATTTGTCAATTTTCGTGTTATTTTTCTTTGCATATTATGTTATTCTATATTGTTTTATATTGCACATATTTCACAATATTGTGTTCAGGCAGCTTCGCTACAAAAAAATATTTTAGTCATTAAGAAACTAGTAGTAGATATGAAATCAGCATAAAAAATACATTAAAATCAATAACAATATTTAAGATAGGGTGATAATTTCACAACGAAAAATGAAGTCAAACACACAAATTACGCTAACAAATGAGTGTGTTCAGGACTTTTTGCCACCACTGTATCTTGTATCTACCCTTAAAGTTTGTATCATGAATTCGGAACCACCCTGGTTTATCATTGGTAAATAGCTGAATGCAGAAATAGATTTCATAAGCATGCTGAACACTCAATGATAATTTTTCTTCCATGAAGCTCAGGTTTCGATTTCAAACTAGTGTTTAACATTTTTTCCGTCAAGTCCTTTATTCAAATCCTAAAACCACAACATTCCCGACATTTAAAGAGGCAACGAAGAATAGAAGCGTTTTTGAGAGCAATAACTTCTACTAGGAAGAGCCACGGCTACGGTAGCCTAATGGTTATGTCCAAAAATTCATTGCAGGCCTATCACGGGTTCGAGTCCTGAAGCCACTGAAGAATATCCATGTTATGGGAGTGATGCGCGAAAGGCTAAAACTAATGGCGCGGTTGTTTGGAGTGAGAGTTCCTGCTCTTGTGTCGTCTTCGTCACTTAACACCAAGTTTCAGGCTTACGAGATCCGTTCAGAAAAGCCCTCGTGTCGCTTTATCGTGCAATGCTAATTTGACTGTCATTCTACTCTTAGTAATATTATGTATTTACCCTAAAATCCAGCGTAAAACGCGTTCCTATATATTCCAGATGCACTTTTTTTTAATTTTTAGGTATGTTCGCCGTCTAACGCTCACCATCTTTCTTACGAAAAAACCTGAAATGTACATATGCAATGCTCTTATGTTTTGAAGTAATTTATTCAAGGTAAAGAAAAATATAGTTTTCTCCTAGAACTACAACCATAATTTATTCAAGGTAAAGAAAAATATAGTTTTCTCCTAGAACACCATACATAATTTATTCAAGGTAAAGAAAAATATAGTTTTCTCCTAGAACTACAACCATAATTTATTCAAGGTAAAGAAAAATATAGTTTTCTCCTAGAACTACATACATAATTTATTCAAGATAAAGAAAAATATAGTTTTCTCCTAGAACTACAACCATAATTTATTCAAGGTAAGGAAAAATATAGTTTTCTCCTAGAACTACAACCATAATTTATTCAAGGTAAAGAAAAATATAGTTTTCTCCTAGAACTACAACCATAATTTATTCAAGGTAAAGAAAACTATAGTTTTCTCCTAGAACTACAACCATAATTTATTCAAGGTAAAGAAAAATATAGTTTTCTCCTAGAACTACAACCATAATTTATTCAAGGTAAAGAAAACTATAGTTTTCTCCTAGAACTACAACCATAATTTATTCAAGGTAAAGAAAAATATAGTTTTCTCCTAGAACTACAACCATTTAAGTTCCTAAGGAGTGCCATTTCTTTTAAATGAACAGTTGCTCGATATATGTAGAAGTCCAATTTGTTATATGCTCACCGCTTTATTTTTATTTTTAAAGCTCTCACATTTATACTCAATGTATATCGCGCACCTGTAAATTTCGATCTTAAACTTTGTGTTAAAAATGATACGCTATACGGCGGATTTTACGGTAAATATTTTTTTTTATATTTCTTAAAAAATGTTGATATCGATAGATACCGTTAATAATGAAACGTTAATAAATGACACAATATGAGAAAACTATTTTATCTATATGCATATAAATGGATGTTTGTACATGTGAAATCGCACCAAACTCCAACACCGTTCAACCGAAGACTATGAAAATTGGCATGTATAGATATTGTTTTTGCGGAGAAGGTTTTTGTGCTATCCTCTTTGTTAAAGCTGTCCACCAGGTGGCGCTACAGCAAAGCAAATTCTGCAGAGTTTAATCAATCACCAAATTGCCAACGTGGTTGCCAAAAAGGATGTCAACTTGGCTCTATCATCAGCATTTCGCTATATTTCGATTGAATTGCCATTATTATGTAAGGAACGACGTTTCTTGTGAATATTATAATTTTAACATTAAAGAAATACAGCAGATAGAAATATTAACGTATTACACATCCAGATATAAATAATTACACAATATTTATATATTCATTACACAAATATTGTAACAATGTTTCTGCTTTTGCTGAGCAGAGCTCATCCAAGGAAGGTTTTTTCAAAAAATTAACCCAGAAGAGAGTTATGGGGCATTATAAATGAACAAAAATTCCTTTTTATCAGCTATTAGACCTTTAGACTTAAAATTTAACAGATATGTTTGTTTTTTTGTTCAGCTGATATATACAAAAAGCTTTTTTTTTTGTTTACTTTGCGATTGACGTAAAATTATCTCATTAAAAACTTCTTTACCCTTCATTCTATATTGTTTCATTTTTCAATTCACCCGTGCGAAGAACGAGTGTACCAGCTAGTATATTATAATTTGTAAATCACAGTGTAGCTCTGTTCTTTCAACTGTTGATTTGTATGTTTTCATATAGAATTCATTTCTTTTTGGCTTATATTTCTCTTTAGGCACGTAACTTTGTTCTAAATTTCATTTTTAACATGTATAAATAATTCAAATTAGAATTTAGAGCGTAAAACTAGAAAAATGTACACATTTCATCATTTTTACTAAGCTTATGAACCAATCTGAGATGGTTATGTTTTATTTTTGTAAACATTTTCCGTAAGATATCACCGTTAATACTATTTTTTGTTCACTCCAGCCCCTAAGAACGAATTTCAAGTTAAATTTTAAATTATCTTCTAGTCTTATAAAATTTATTTTTAGTCCATTGTTAAACATTTACTTCAACATTCCTAATTAGGCTTTAGAGTTTTCATGTCGACATAATGCTTTCCTCCGGAATGTGGACAATCATTTTTTAATAAAGCACATTTTATCTGGTTACGTTAGACCTCCATCTTAAACGGGAAGATCTCAAAGCCATGTTTAAAGATTTAGTGGCTGTGTTCCTGCAGATCCTAAACTGTTCTTGACATTCATTAAAAGAGTCTAATGATTGTTTCATAGAATTGGAATTCGGGCGCCATAAAATTAAAATTGATGAGTCGGAATGTGAATTTTTGTTTGAACTAATTGCGCCATTCGATTGGAAATGCATCAAAGTAGTAAACATTAAGTAAAGGGTTAACCAGTTAATTAGAAAATAATTTCTTTTCGTATTACAATGAAGTTAATCAGTATAAGTTTTCTGATTACTTTCCAAGTACATAACACTTTCTCAATGAATATCTCACAAATTATAAATTTAAAAGAAAATGATTGCATACGAAACTGTGTATTTTTTCCTTCATGAAAAATACATATTATCAGATAGCATAACCATTATTTTTAAGTCAATTCCTACTTCGGTCAAAAAAGAAATATTTATAATTTTAGTAAAACTTTTTATTAAAAAGTTACAATAAATACAAGTATGTAAATACATATGACAGAATCACAGTATTAAGTAGCAAAATAGAAAGCGAGATTTTCCATTTTCCTTTCGATATATGGTGCTGAACTATTTTTAGTTTGTTTGTTACTATTTACTCATTAATTAAACTTAATTATTCCAATAATAGAATAGTAAAAAGAAATCACATTCTCAGAAATTAAGCCATCCCAGGTAAGATTCGAAACAACGCCCTTTGGATTAGAAGCCCAATGCCCTATTCATTGCGCACGATTTGCCTTTCTATATATGCTGCTGGGACATCATTTTAGTTTGCTACTATTTATTCATTCCAATTCCTACTCTATTAGTTCTCTCTCTCCCTATATATATATATATATATATATATATATATATATATATATAAATCACACAATTCTATAACTAAGTGAGAATTCGAAATTATAGGAATCCTAGAATACAAAATCCCTTTTCAAAATATCAATAGAGAACATAAAATAATAAAGATTTCAATGTTTTCAAACAAAATTTAATATTTATAAGATAAAGTTTATAAAATATTCAAGTACAACCTCGGACATAGGACCTACAAGTGGGGTTCAACTAGTTTAATGGCGCCACCATCCCCCCTATTGCAACTTGGTAAGAGAGAGCTAAACTGGAAATATTTAAATTCTGAAAAATTTAAAAGTTTAAAAAGTTAATACCAAAAAAAAATTAAGCTATTCGCCATTGCATTCTGAAATATATAACAAAAAATATTAAAATTCTAAAACAACTAAGTGCATAATAAAACTGAACCTTTAACATCAAAAATGATGCACCAATCTTTGAAATGGTCGTATAGAAGGAAAAACCTCTAAAAAATCAAAATTCAAATTAAGAACCCAGTATATTCACAAATGAAATACCTTAAAATATCAACACACATTGCATAAATCATCATTAAAAACTCACACAAAAGCTTATATATAAATATATATTTAAATTTCAATAACTTTATTAGACATTGTATGGAACATGGATACCCTCTTAACTTTATAAAATGTTACTTAACAGTTAAATAAAAAATATGTTATTAGTTGTACAGTTAATCGATAGATGGCATCTCAAGCTAAGTAAATTAACAATATTATATTTTATTTAAAATTAATTGTATATGTATGGGTGGTACTTTAATTTTCAATAAATTTTAAAGTAAAATTTAGAGTTTTTAAATTTGTATATATATAGTATTAATGTTATTTATCAAAGCTTAATAATTTTATGCGTTGCTGTTACTGGCATGTCCATTGGCCAGGAAAATGTTTTTTGATATACTCACGTGATAAGTCTTTATCTAATAGTTTTAACTTTGATTCTAAAATATTTTAGTAATTATTATTGGCTATAATATTATCGTTTTACATTAATAGATTATGGTTTAATTTATAATAATAGTTAAACTTCTCTAGAAATTTCTTGCTTTCAATATGAACAAGAGTATTGGCAAATTCAGGTGAAGGTTGGCTGCCCGAAAACCTTTGTTTAAACCTGCAATCCTGGTTCCTAAGGCTAAGAGTTTGCTCTAGTACTACTGTGGCAAAGACTTTATTCTATCATGACTATAATATCTTAGATTTATAACTATTTTTTGTATATTTTTGTAATATATAATATATATATATAAATATATATATATTCCATAGTTTTTTAAAAGGTTAATATTATAGATTTATTATTCTTCCTAGATAGTTTTAAATACCCCCCGTTTTCTAGTTTTAGATAAAATTTCTTTTTTAAATTCTAACTTTTAATCATATTATCTTAGAGTCTCTAAGATAATGGTAGAATGTTTACAATTTTCTTATTTTCTTATTTGTATTCTTTTCATACTTTTGAAAGAGCTATTTTTCAGCCATTGCTTTGTTTTGAATTCGTATTTGGGTCCAGAATCTGGAAATAACTTGTTTATTGTACTCGGATTTAGCGCGGGCTCTGCATTTCTGTATGCAATCTTTAGGTAAGTTACCTTTTTCTCATAATGGATTTAGATTTCCTATCTATTATTTCCAATAGGTTTTTGCTCGGTATTATTAACAGAAAGGGGGATGGTTGGCTGGCCAAAAAACATGTTCAACCCCACTTTTATATAGATAAATTTTTTTAAGGAAATTCTTTTGTATACAAGCTGTCCTAAGTCAGCAATGTTGATAATACTGTAGCATCCATTCTTTTATATTTTTATATTTAACTCTGTTATTTCAATTTTTCATATCTCCTTTTAAATTCTGTTGTCTGGTTATCTTGCAATTGCAATTCGTTTAAGTATTAATCATGTTAATTCATCTCTCTCTTGTAGTGAAATTTTGATTATATATATATATATATATATATATATATATATATCTTGTTCACAAATTTTCGTTAATAAAATAGTTTCTATTCATCCATTAAAGTTCGAATACATTTTTTTGAACTTCTAATGGATAACATTTAACGTTAATACAGTTTTTTTTAAATATTTATTTATTAATTAAATAAAAAATGAATAAATAATAACAAACATAAATAATAGTTCAACATCTTATATAGACAGGAAAATCATTCGTTCTGCTCCTGTAGCGCAATAGATAGAGCGTTAGACTTCTAATCCATAGGTCGTGGGTTCGAATCCTGCCTGGGATTGCATAATTTCTGATAATGTGGGTTTTTTTTTACTATACTATTTTATTAGAATAATTTAAGTTAATTAATGAATAAATATAGTAACAAACAAACAAAAATAGTCCAACACCTTATATAGAAAGGAAAATGGGAAATTGTCTGGAAAATCGCTTTCTATTTTGTCACTTCACATTGTGATTTTGTCATATGTAGATACATATTTATATTAATTGTAACAGTTTAATAAAAATAACTAAAATATATATTTTTCTTTTTTCTATCTGAGTAGGAATTGACTTAAAAATTTGTATTACTTGTTTTTTAATTTTGTTAGTGAATTAATGTTTGAAAAAGATATTTTAACATTAAGTGTCATCTACTACAAGTTATATATACATATATATACTTAAATTTATGAAAAAAAGGGTTTTTTATTAAAGATAGAAAAACTTTGAACAAGGTATATATATATATATATATATATATATATGGAAGAAATTTATATAAAATATAGAACATAACAGGAAAATAAAAATAAGATCAAATCTAATGAAATACAAATAAGAACCTAGCGAGTCAAAAAGCAATTTCGGACTTAGGACCGAATAAGTGGGGTTAAACTAGTTTGAAGGCGTCAACCTTCCCCCTTTGCAACTCGGTAGGAAAGATCAAAATAAAATAAATAGAAATTTAAAGTATAAAAATTCTAAGTATAAAAAATCCAAAGTATAAAAAATCCAAAGTATAATATATATATATGTAATTACTTCTTCTAACTCTCTTTTTAACTTTACCCCGTTAAATTATTCCCTAGTTCTTTACACAAGACCGTTATAATCTTAATCTAATTGCTCGCGTGCATTTGCATCCAATCACTACTCCTGTTACAAAAGAGTCGTACGACCTTCACCGCCAGTTTAAAAACTCAGAGTAGACGATTACGCGCTCACTTTTCTCTTGTCATCATGTAGTGTGCTGCAGCTAGTGTTTGTGTGTATAGTGTTGTCCTTGCTTAAATGTTTCAAGATGTATAATAAACAAGATTAACCTCAAGACTCCTTCTTCAATAATAATGCAACATCAATCTATTTTTAAGAAATTTATTTCAACAGCCAACAGCGACTATTTCATATATATATATATATATATATATATATATTACAAAAATATACAAAAATAGTTATAAACCTAAGATAACTATCGTCATAATAGGAAAGATTTAGCCACAGAAATACTAGAAGCAAACTCCCAGCCTTAGGAACTAGGAATGCAGGTTTAAACAAAGTTTTCTGGCCAGCCAACCTTCACCTGAATTTGCCAGTATTCTGGGCCATAGGGAAAGCAATAAATTTCTAGATAAGTTTAACTATATTATAGATAAAACCATAAGCTATTAATGTAATACTATAATGTTATAGCTTTTAATAATTACTAAAATATTTAAAATCAAAGCCAAACTAATAGATTTACCACGTGAATACATACTAGCTTCTTATGGACAATAACAGTAACGCATATAATTATTATGTATTGAGAAAGTAGCAATGTTACTATATATATATATATATATATATATATATATATATATATATGTATATAGGGAGAGAGTGAACTAATATTAGGAATTAAAAATATGTAGATGAATTGAATTTTATAATGCGTTATTTTATTTTATTCGTTGCATTTTTGTTTATATGATATGTATTTTGTTGTAATTGTGTGCAATTTGAAATAATCGGAAATTGTGAAGTCATTTATCCGTAATTCATGGATTTTTTTTCGTTTAATGTCTTGCTGATTAACACAAAATAATTGATTGATTCCGTTCAGAATGGGTACAATAGGTACTAAGGGGGATTGTAAAGACCTTCCAGAGTACAATAGATACAAATTTGGGTTTCTGAACTAACAGACCTACAAACATAAAATAAGGAAAATAGTTTTCTTCTTTTTAGTAGAGATCCACTAAGAACGGATGTTTGCGAAAATCGATTCCTAAAAGGGTTGAGGGGTGTTAAAGACAATAATTCTTTTTTTTTAAATTTTTTGTTCTGTTAAATTTGCATACTCTATATTTGGTAATCTTTCCTTCTGTTGAGTAAGGATCCCCTTTGAACGGGTTTTGAGAAAATCAATTTCCTTTGAGGTTACGGAGGAGGAGGAAGGGGGGAGGGTTATTTTATATATGCACATTAAGTTCTCGTTGTATTAGAACAGGGGTGGCCAACCCACGGCACGCGTGACACAATGTGGTATGGCCGAGTTGTAAAAGTGGCACTCGAAGACTTGAAAAATTGAAAAAATTTTAAAGATAATAATAAATGTTAATGAAAGGAAGTTGTCTCAGACAAAAAAAACATCAAAACCTATTTTAAATACACTGAATTAAATTACAATAGAAAATTATAATGTAGACAACACTTCTTCATTGTTGTGTGCTTTGGTTTTGTAAAGGAGGAGCATTCATGAAATTCTGAAATTTGAGGGAGTGTGTTTTAAAATATCTGGAAGAAAACAATCAACTGCCCAGTGAGTGCTCGCTTTTCAAGAATGAAGAAAGACTTTGAGGTTAAGCTTTTCTAAATTCAACTCTGGTTACTATCAACGCAAAAAAGGTTTCTTAGAACGGAAAAGAAAATAATCTATAAACAATCGGAAAGATTAATCAGCACGAGAAACTTTTGTGAAAAGGTACTATGAGTATAAAAGGCTTTTTTATCCAGAACAGAAAACTAATTTCTTTTCTCACCTGCTGGGAGCTTTTTATTTCGAAAACAGTATGTTAGAATGAGTTCGCGCGTATTCGTTTCTAAAACTGTTACGATAAGTTAAAGTTTTTAAAACTGTTACGATAGATAAAAAACACGATAGCTGTGGAAAACCTGGCTTACATTCTTTCCAAATGTCTCATGTAGAAAATGAAAAAAATTCTTACACTTAATAGGAAAGTAAATATCGACGTTGAAAATATTTCAAAGATTTTTTCCTCTCTGGGCATTCCTTTCAGAACGATTTTTTATGAGCGTCGCGCTCTGAAGCAACACGTGGACTGTTGGGAAAAAGAACCTCATCATGTTGTGCCTTGTTCAAATAAAAAAGATGACACCAGGGTTGACACAGCCTTCTCAAAACTTCCACATCAAAACAAATCGTGAGGTTTGATCTTTGAATGGTTTCAGCCCCTTTACACGATGTGTATCTAATTGCAGACAGAGGCCGATCGAGTGGCTTGAGGACCTGGCGGGGCCTTTTAGGGGCCCCCAATTTGAAGGACTCTAGTTATATAAGAACGAATCTTTTCTCTGTTTCAGTTTTTCGACTCTTTATCCCATGGGCCTCAAACTTTTTACTCTAGGGGCCTTCAACTAGCTTAATCTGCCTCTGATCATGACCCAATACATGGAGCCCATAGCTCTATTACTTTGGACACATGGATTGCCAACCATGGTCACTCGGTTTTCGGGCCACATCATGAATTTCAAACATGCATTAATCTGAAATTATTTAAAATGATTCATAGTCATGATAAATTGCGTTTCCTTAAAATATATAAGCGATGGGTCTAAAAGTGATTTTCAAAAACTGTAGTAGAAATTCTAATTTTTTAACAGTCTTCGTTGTAAAGCAAAGTTTTTGAGATGTAAAAAAAAATGAAATTTAGAATAATAAATGTAATATGTATATTTTATTTAAATTGGACATGCATTGTGATTGTTGGTTTCTTGAAGAATGTCACACTTGGAAGGTACAAGAAGGCTATTACGTTTTTGGTTGACGAAAATAAAATAAGTTTTTTAAATCGAGACCTAAGGATTAGAAAAAAGAAAAGACTGACACTATTGATATTGAAAAATAGACTTTTTTTCTTCTCAAGTTTTTACATTTCCATAGCATTGTGTAACGATTTGATGTACTTGAAGCATTAAAGTGATTTAATTTCTTACTAATTTCTTACTACTTTCTTTAGAAATTGAAAGATGGATTCATTTCCCAATTACTAAATTGCTGTGCGTTGAATTCAGGTGCTTCTATATTAAAATCTGTATTGTTTTGTGCATTAATTTCGCTCCACAGTTTTATTCCATAAGATGTGGATGGTTCCTTTAAATTGTATTCTGAATATTCTTGGTTATTGGGATGCTGGATTCCACTGTAAGTATTGAAGTTATTAGGATCTCCAGCAGCAATGTATTTATTTCATTTGGAGTTTCAAAACATAAATTATTTTCGTTGTAGTTAGGAAAATCATAATTCAGGTTTCCAACTTCTGCCGATATGTCAGTCCACAAATACTTATTATATTCTCCATTCAGGGGGATGTTACCCACGTGACTTTCATTTGAAGTTTTAAATGTATTGATATCGCTTTGGCACATCAAAAAGTCATTAATGTTTATATGCGTAACCTCTTGCTCCTTTTGAGTTTGCATTTGTGATCAAAAACGGTTCAAAATCGGTGAACACCAAATTACAAGTATTACATATAAATTACATTGAAAAGCAGTTATTCATGCTTTCTGAAGAAAATTACCGAAATTGATATTCAAAATATAATTGCAAATTCAAATATTTGAATGAACAGACGCAATAACACAAGGATTATGATTTTCGAATTTGGAATTTTTTCTTTGGCGGTTAGAAATGAGTAATATTACGCATACGTATCATGATAATTATACGCATACGTATCAAACGGTATGCGTATAATTATCATGTACAATTTGTTCTAAAATTAATAATTACTCTGATTCATAAATTTTATAAAACTGAGTTTTGTAGGGATTATATATATTTTTACTCAAATTGTTAGTGTTGCAGTAATAAAAATTAAATGTATTTTTAGCTTGACTTTTGACTATGAAAAGGATACTTATTTGAGGACTAATGTTTTAGAAATAAAAAAAAACTAAAAAAAAACTTTTGTGTCGTATGAGTAATTATTTTGTTGTTTTAACTTCAAGTTTGCTTTCACTGAAAGGAAGGACTATATTACAACAATATAGGAGGAAACTGAATAATATATATATATATATTGAGTCGCAAGTCTTTCAGGATACCATTATGCGGTATCCATTCTGCACCACACCTACTGACATATATATCAAGATTTATTTGAATATGTTATCAATTACACACATCTTAATTTTCCTCAGATTCATCGGCAGTTATTTTTACTCAATCTTATGTCTTTATCGGAATCTACGTTAGAATAAGACAGCTCCCCACGATCCTTCTCTGAAATCTCTCGCAAAAAATTAACAATTTCATCGGGGCTTAGCTCTTTTCTAGGAGCCCTCATTTCTAGCTCTCCTCTCTCCACAAGGTTTAAAAATTGAATGAATTTATTTTTTTGTGTGTGAGCAGATAAGCAAATGTTATGACACGAAACACTTAGACGCAACGATTTTAGCATAACTGACTCATTTCCGCTGTGAACCCAATAACATTGCATTCAAGGTCAAATAAATATTCCATATTACTTCCGGAAGTTTCTTGTTACTATTTTTATCCGACCGGCAGATATTTATAATTATAGATTGCCTTGGTGTAAAAACGACCCCAGCCGACGTTTTGTGTGTATTTAGTCACAAAATCACTCCTAATTAACCTAGAAACACAAAACATTTTCTGTGTTTTACTATGAAAAATTATTAGAAGTCACGAACACATTTCAAACTCTATGCAAAAATGCGGGAAAGAAAACAAACTAAACAGGCTTTGGTGTCCAGTCGACACCAACTCATGTTCTATTGTTAAATCTATTTAAGTTTCATTCTACAGCTCAAACGTTTTATTAAAGAAAGTGATGTACTAAAAAATTACATGTAACTAAAGTTGGATAATTTGAAATAAGATTTAATCGATAATGCGACTTGGATGAAAAATGTTTTATGCTCCAACATATAAAGAAACCCGATTGTGTGTGTGTGTGTGTGTGGAAGATTTTCTCAATCTTGACGCAAAGCAAATACCGGATACCTTGAATGGCGAAAAAAATTCCATTTGAAAGTACTATTGCAGCTACAGGAAGACATCTGGTAGGGAACGCAGAAGTAAAAGAGCATTCCGTAAAAGTTATCCAAAAACCACATAGAATTCCTATTGTTCTCCTTTGGACGCGGTAGTCTTCTGGTCAAGACCAAAAATTCGAGGCTAACATGCCATGAGATTTGGTCTAGTAACGCTGAGTGAGTGAGTATTAACGTCCCCACTGTTCAGCTACACGAGGGCTTTTGGTGACGGTCCGCGTAATTTTGAACCATGGTCAAGTGACGCGGACGACACCTGAGCTGGCACCCCCCTCTCCTAACTACCACATCACACCAACGGGAGGACGTTTGATCTCTCGATAGATTTAACATGCATCGCTCCCCTACAGGGTGGGTATACAGTTGTACTACCCACTGTATGGTAGAACATAGCAACGATCTGATGCCTAGACCACTTGGCTACCGCGCCCACCTAGTATCGCTGAAGGCCAGGCGTGCAGAGAGTTTGATGCTGGTTAAATATGCTAAAGCTCAAACATTCTTCTGTCGATGTAGAACTTTTAAAAAGGTGGTCCCCTCATGTTTTCCTCCCATCTTCTGTAATGGTTAGTGACGCTAAGAATGCTGTGCCTAAGAGCCTGGGTTGGAATCCATACTGGAGAAGGCAGGGATGTTCGTAAGTTTATAGTGTCTTTGTTTCATTAGAGAACTCTAAATTACCATCGATCTCAATGTTCTCTCGGGAAAAGGGTGGAAAGGGGAGATAGGTGAGAGACGAGATGTGCAGCCGTTGTACGCCCCAAAATACCTAAGGAGTACATTTCCCAGCCACGCCTTCTTCGTACGCTTGCACCAGAGTTTGTCCATAAGCGGATTCTTCATCGAGGATACATATCAGAATGTGAAAAAACGATCACACAAAACAACGAGAAGTTTTGATCAATTGGGAACAGAAAAATACCCGTACCAATATGCGGAACATGTCCAGTCATGTCACGATTTAATATATGAAAGTCTGGCGGCTTCTGCATACTAAAGATCTGCATCCCTATCAACCCGACATGCACCCCATTGTCATTTTTATGCTTCGTTTTTTAAAAATTTGTCTACATTGTAGATAATAAAAATATGTTCTCTTATTCATACTATGCCTATCTTGTGTTTTATGTCGTCGCTTGTCTTATCGTTTCTTGTACCAAAGCGTATTTCTATGTCATATATTGATGAGAGGCTTGGAGGCTGGAAAGCTTGGATGCTGATCGGGTTTGAAGATGGCCCCAATACACATGTAATTTGTGTATTCCCCTTGTTTACAGGGTGTTGTCGGATTCCTAAGTCGGGAGTCCCAGCGCAGGCTCTCACCGAGTTGTCAACGTTCATGAAAGTTGAATGAACTCATAAATTTGGAGAGAATTTTAACTTTTGTAACTTTGCGCTTGGTTCCTGACCAATGACTAGGCGAGACCGAAGGGCATGCGGATGCAAAAAGGGGTAATTTGCCCTCACTTAAAAACAGGAGCCGAGACAATTCTCAGCAGATTTTTGTTTTAAGAATGACACCTTATTTCCCTGAAATTTAGGAAACTTCGCACCCCGTCCGGGACCATGCCTGCTTCCCGTCACCTCGCTTCCGTTTCAGATAAGTGGAATTTTAACTGTTTGTAAATATGGTTTAATCTTAATTTCGTAATGTGTTTTCTTTAATTGAAATAAACTAATTAATTTAATTTTAAAGCGAGTAATGTCATTAGTGTTGCATTGTCTCAATAACTCATTTTAAGTACTAGCCACTATCATGATGCAGATTAAATTAAATAATCGAACCTGAGTAGTTGTTAAGATGTTAGTTTAAAAATAAAATTAGTAGCGCTGCATCAATATATATATATATATATATATATATATATGTTATATGTGTTAAGCTAATATGCCGGACCAAATTAGAGATAATTAACTCGTCTGGTGATATAAAACTTTTCTTTAAAAAGACCCGGAAAAACATTTACAATATTTTTTTTCATCGATTTTTTTAATAAAATTAATTTCTCCCCCCCCCCCTTTTTATTTTAAGCTACATCTGGAAGTTCTCTGGAAAAAAAAATTAAACTTAAAAAAAGTGTACACATTTATGATGTTTTTACTTCAAAAAGAGTAAGCATTTAAAAAGATTTCAATTCAAAAGTAAGCGAGAGTCGAAGATCCGAGCACGAGTAATCTCACTGGATCAGAGAGAAAAACCGAATTAGCGTACACAACTGAACCTAATGCTTTATTTAAATTCAATCTTTAGCAAAACGCGCCTATAAAAATTATCACTTCAACAACGAAATGATTAGTTACATATGTGAAACCTTTAGCTTTTTTTATCTTTTTCTTTTTCCAACTCATTACGTCGTTGCCTAAATAAAATTCAATTCGATACAACCAAAAATCAAATTAAATGCATTTTTGATTTTCACCATTGAAAGATAGACATTTATCTCTTCCCTTATTATAGTAAGTTATATATACATCTATTAGTGTACTATATATATCAATGTAAATGTGTGTGTGTGTGTGTGTGTGTGTGTGTGTGTGTGTGTGTGTGTGTGTGTGTGTGTGTGTGTGTGTGTGTGTGTGTGTGTGTGTGTGTGTGTGTCAGAATGTAT
>BMAO01014074.1:0-49917 GCA_019973975.1 Trichonephila clavata | reverse complement strand
TTATATAGCGACCCCTTCAAGCTTAGGAAATTTTAAACGACCCCTCCTCCATATAATGAAATATATATTAACCGTAGATGTAGATGTAATATCGCACTATTTTACAATGTAAATAAAATAAGGATTAAAGAATACGTACCCATTCATTTCACATATATATAATTGGAAACGTTGACGGGATATCGGTCGTAATAAAACACAATAAATAGAATGACATAAAACTATATATATATTTATTCAATAGAAAAATAAACTTTTGTAACAATTTTTATAAGAAAAACATAAAAACTATATCTATATATTCAATAGAAAAAATAAACTTTTGTAACAATTTTTTTAATAAAAACATATTATTAACATCAAACAATATTAATGTGACGGATGTGATGTTTATTTTACACAAATAATTAAATCTAGCTCAATTTGAGTTATTGCAGATCGTAATAAATTTTCAACGTTTATTAAAGTTGAACGGTATTTTGATTTTATGTAAGTTAATGTGAAAAGCTGATTCACATAAATATGTTGTACAAAATGACAGTAATTTGTTCATTGCATTTCGATAGTAGGGGATATTCTGATTTGATTTCTATCAAAATTCATGCACAGGCACTTGAGAAATCTGAGTCGCAAGGTAGTATCACTTGTTAATTCGGCAAATTCTTCTTGTGCTTTGAAGTTTAAAAAATTAATTTCTTCCATTTCAATTGAAAATGGATTGCAAATCCATTGTTTGTGTATAGATATGATTGAAAATACCTATGCATGTAAACTTCCATATCCTTCAAATGATTAACTATAATTTTTGTTATAGGAGTATCTTTTTTTGAAATATTGTGTCGTCGTAAATGGAAACATTTCGAGTGATCCACTTTCCACTCTGTTCTTCCATATAAGAATTTTTTTAACAAAGGCCTCAAGTTATTTTTTAACATAAACATATTAACGCAGACTCCCTGCATTGATAAATTCATATCATTGATTTTATCAAAAATATCTGCCAAATAGCATAGCTTGAGAAGCCATAAATATCGTGAAAATAATCGGCCAAATTAGAAAATTTTGCTCTGTTAGAAATTATAAGAACTTCATCTTTTAAAGTTAATAATCGTTTCAAACTTCGACTCTTGATAGCCACCTAACTTCAGCATGTAGCAATAAACTTGTATAATCCGAATCCATATCAATGCACAAATTTTTAAACAATCGACTATTAAGTGCTCGACTTTTAATAAAGTTAATGATTTTGACTGCATCAAAAAACACAGTGTTTAATTCTGGTGCAATTTTTTTAACAACAAGTGCCTCTCGGTGAATCATACAATGTGTAAATGTAATATGATCATTTCCAGCTTTAACAAATGCTGTAAAACAAGATCTTGTCCTGTCATTGCTGCAGCACGTCCGTGCACACACCAACACAATTTTTTCCAATTTAATCCTTCTTTTTCAAAAAACTCATTTACTTTTTTATATATATCTTTTCCACGAGTATGACCTTCCAGAGGACGACAAAACAGTATATCTTCATGAATGCTTCCCTCATAAATATATCTTACAAAAAGTAACAACTGTGCTATTTTGAAATGTCTGTCGACTCTTCCAGTTGTATTGCAAACTTTGAGCTGTCTTTAAGCCTCATAAGAAGCTGTTAAAATTGATCATTGCTAATGTCTGAAATTCTTTTGGACACAGTGTCATTTGATAATGGAATTTTACTAATTTCAGCAGCATACTGTTTTCCATGAACAATTTCAGACATTCTTATAGTTGCAGGTAGTAAAAGTTGCTCTCCAATAGTAAAAGGCTTTTCGTTTTTGCTATCAAATACGAAACTTCATACGATGCCAATAGATATTTATCATTCAAAGTAACATACTTCTCCAAAGTGTTCTTTTCTTTATTTGATGTTTGCAAAGACGCTCAAAATATTCTATTGGCTTTTTTGATAACGTTGCATGTTTAGTATTCAAATGTCGTTGCAGTTTTGACGGTTTCATGCTTTCTGCAGCCAAAACTTCTTTGCAAATTAAGCACACTGGTTGTTCTTCATTGTTGTGAGAAGAGCATGTGAAGCCATACTGCAAATATGATTCGTCATATTTTCTTTTTTTTGTTTTGCTAGAAGTCGGATTTGAAGCACTGCAACTTGGTTGTGACGGCGTGGCAGACTTATTAGTTGGAATTTTAATTAGCCATTTATCCATGATGGTAAAATAATTATAAATAATTAATCAAAATGTAGTTGAACTTTAACGTAATAATTAAAAACACCAACTGAAAATTACACAGTAAATACACACATGTCACTACGAAGACAAAGCTGAGTCCAAACTGAAGTACAAACAGAAAAATAACTACACTCGAATCTTTACCAGTGCAATGACAACAAATTACGATCAGATCAACCCCGACGCATGGCGTGTTCAAAGTGTGCAGCGCACAAAGGCACCGTATCACAAAGACGCCGAAAAAGAAGCTTTCATTTAATTTTTTTTATTATTCTTTTATAAAAATAATATGCCGATTCGCCTAGCCTAGCTTGGTTATGCTTCCGTATTGTATTTGTAAGCTGTAAGGCGATGCGGCGTCTGGGTACTTATAATCACTAAGTTATCTTGCAAACACTGACGCCGGCGGCCAGACATCAATGTCGAACGTTCAGTTGAAAATCGAGGAGCGCGTTGTATTTATTATTTTAAATGCTACTTCCATATTTTCATTTATTGGCCTACATAACAGTTTTGCATTGCCACTTTTTTCAAAAAATAGTTATAATAAAACTACAATAGTATTTTGTATGATTTTTATTTGTATTTATATTTGTACGTAGTGTGTATACTAATTTTAAAATTTTATTTATAATGATTGAAAAGTATCAGATCTTTGTGACCCCCTTTCAGTAGTCTCGCGACCCCCAGGGGGGTCGCGACCCACAGTTTAAGAAGCCCTGCGCTATACCATTCTGCTTCCGAGTATTATTTGTGTAACATGCATAAAGTGTTTGGTTTTAATATTAGATCAGGAATGTTTTTCTTTCCCAGTAATATCTAGCGGGTATTTGATATCGATATATTCAAAGGGGTAAACCTTGACATTGTTATAATTCATTTGTTTATTTCAATTATTGCTTTTAATAATTTCTCATATAATAATTTTCCCATTTCTTGTTATAATTTTTGTCTGTCTTATTTGCCTTCTCTTGAACATCTTTTAACTGTGTCTTAACAAAATCTGTCAATAAAGTATAGTGGGAAAGTCAATCTATTGTTCGTTAAGTGAGGTTGATTTCATTGAAAACGCTGTCTCGAGCCTCTTTCAATGTATTATGTTTTTGGTAGAAAGCATCTGTCATTTGCTTGAGAAATCAATGTGCTGTTCATAATAAGGTTTTTTCCCTTTAAATTGGCAAGGATAAATATAGAAACTGTTTTGGTTTTTTGAAAATTAGAATTAGTGATAGCTAAAAAATTTCAACGAAACAAAGTACCATACAGAAATAAATCATCTACATCCAAAACCATTCAATGAGAAATCGATTTATTTAAAGATGAGGGGTTTAGAGGTAAATACTTAGAAAAAGTATATCGCGCATTGCTAGCTAACAGTACCACCAACTAGCGTAGATGCCAAGAGAGCGTTTTTGACAGCTAGTAATTTATGCACAAAATTACCTTCCAGGCTTAATGATGGTGCATTATGTTTTTTTAAGATTACATTTCAAACATTTCTAATTTTATCATAGACTGAATAGTGATATTTACACTTTAAATGCACAAGATGTTCCTTTACTTTTTTGTGATTCTTCATATACAATTATAGTTTATTAGTTACATATTCATTTTTGTGATATTTACACTCTCCATTAAAACTGGTAAATGAAACAAAGAATCACCTATGCTTTCTTTCCTTTTCTAACATTTCTACTACAGGTATTAAAACCGGTATCTCGGTATTATAATCTAAGAAATACCGATTGTCGGTATTGAACTTCTGGGTCACAATATTGCACACAATCCCTACCCCCTCTATGTTTATACACTACATTCAGGGACACCCTGTATATCAAAAAATTCTACGCTTTTTAAAAATCTCAATTCTGAATGACGTCACTCGTCCTAAATTTTTTGCATTTAAATTTATAATACCAATTACTTCACCTTAGGCTTCTTTTATTATACCCTATTTGAGAATTTGTTTTAAAGAAATTTCATGGGTAAAATGCGCTACTTTTAAGATTAAGCCGTTTTAATAGATTTTTTTATTTATTGGTTATGAATAAATTAGATTTTTTTAGTTGTTGGTTGAGTTCAAAGCAGTTTAATTTCCTTTAGATAGGTTAAAAAAATTCAGTACCATACAAAAAGGTAAAAACTTATCTTCTCTTTCTTGATCCCTGAGTTTTAGCTTACTGTTCATTAAACCATACTTAATTTGTGAGTTCCAGCTTACGCTATATACAACCAAAGGAAAAGAATTTCAAGAAAAGATTATAAATATATAAAACGAAAAATTATTCATTTTAAAGTTTGTTTTTCAACAAACACAGGAATTCTCATTCTATCATAGATGAAAAAAAAATGAACATCCATGTATTTTGTTAAAATTTTCTTCCTTAACGGTTTATGTATTTCCAGAACGTCTGTTGAAGAGCTAAAGCACGCCTTTTCTTCTCGTTTTGTTGATTTTAGCCGTAAGGCATTTATGTGCTCTGTGAGAAGTAAACATAATGTACGCTTTATTTGGTTCTAGACTTTATTGAATGTCCAAAGCATGATTATTACGTGCTTTGCAACGCAAAATAAGACTTATCATTAAAGAAACGATCGATTCAATTTTTTGCGTGGAAAAGCATTAATGGACTTGAGGCATTTTTCTGTCTTTATTGGTTTCAGATGTGAAAATTTCGTCATAACTTAAATAAAAAAAATGTTTTTTTTAAAATTCTTTAAAGCAATTTATATTTAGTTACAGATATCTTAGTGCAGGGGTGGACAACCTGTTTTGGCTTGCGGGCAACATCGTAGGAGTGGAAGATACTGGAAAGCTGTTCCTTTTTAAAATGTTTGCATTCATTATAAAAAAATAATATTAAATTTAAGTTAAATAAAATAGGGATAGTTTTATTCAATTTATTTACTTTTCCAATTTCATATTATCTATAGATGTATGACAATTTAATTTTAGAATCTGTTTTATCAAACAAAAATACCCTAACACAGTGCTTCTCAAATTTTAAATATTTGCTACCCAATTTTCAGTCATAATTTTCAATACGCCCCCCCCATCACCCAATACAATAACAATGTACTGAAGGAAATAATAATGTACTTTGACACACACACATTAAAGCTACCATAAGAATTTAATAATTAACCGTACAAATTATCAAGATAAGTATTAAATTTTGTGTGTATTACTTTTAAGTAATAGGAAAAGTATTATGTTGCGTTTCCCTTCTAATTTTTTAAATTGGGACAAGTTGCAATAAACGTAAAACGTGTATTTTTATTATGTCAGAATATATTTTGTTTTGCTTCCTCTCCTAGTAAATTAACATTTTTTAAAAATATTTTTTTGAACTTCGACTTTTTGATATGCTTGCGCCCTCCTGGTAGGGATATTACGTCCTCCCTAGGAAAGGGATGCTTCACAGTTTGAAAATCGCTACCCTAACACATTTTGTTACATTTTTTTTAGTCAGGAGTGAGATTGTTAGTTTAAATTTCTAAGACAACCTGCAGGTTTATGTCACTTTGTTGTAATTGCATTTATATTTTCTCTTGTTGATCTTCGTGGAGGGAAAATTTTGCTCCCAATCATATATGTCTGTTAATATATAAAGAGCAATTCCCCAGCAAATTTCCTCATACATGGAAATATTTCAGTATACAAAGACTTGAGAAAGACAGTGTCATAGCAATAAATATTTTCTTCACAGTGTGACCTGAATGCAAGTCAATAAGTTCAAGCTGCAGTTTCTCAGATGCTACATCAATATATGGAGCAATGGATATCAGAGAAAATTGAATTTAGACCCAGTTTTCTTACAGTCGTATAATTTTCTTGTGACCTGGGCCTCCAAACTTCGAATGATCTCTAGTAGAAACACTTTCAGTTACTCTGTTTTCCTATTAAAGGAATATAGTAATTCTGCTTCCTAACAGTGAACAAAACAAGATGGATCTTTGATCATGCACGTGAAAGAAACCTTGGTTCAAAGCGAAATTTTTAACTGACTCGAAAGGCCTCAAGAAAAAACTCTTTGCATGCTGCTAGGTGCCCACCCCTTCTTTGGAGGTGTAAGAAATATTACAATTAATGACGTAATACTTTTGATTTTCACATACATATTATCACTTTATGGAATACAGATAAATATCTTACTTTAACTCTAAAGTTGCATTTTGATATTAGGCCCAATTTAGAAATTTAGTATCTGTGGATGAGCAATCAAATACTTAACACCATCTAATTCCTTTTCAAGAACCTTATAAAAGAAGTTACTTTTTTAAATCAAAGCATTTAATATTACCATAAATATTTCAAAACAATGTCTCAGTTCTCTGATTCTATTGTCCATAAATAAATAATTTGTGTACTTATATATATATCATATCATCGACTAACTTTTTTTCAAATAAAATATATTGCTAAATGCTGCAATATGCCACCAGTAGTGGAAAAAATTCTTGCGAATGTACCAAAGCAATAATAAAAAAGACAGCATTTGGCGTTGTATTGAATTGGCAACGTTTTATTTGGTGAAATCGGTCGACAGTATAACACGTAAGTACCATCATTTGAAAGGAAAGAAGTAGTTTTAAATGCAGTAATAATAGTAGAATTTTTTTTTATTTTAAAAACTTAAGTAATATATTTTTATTCAGTTTTCAATTATTTTTAAAATTAAAATCACAACATATTAATTTAGAAATGTTCACGACCTAACTCAAAAACTTCAAAACTGTACAAAAAGAAAATGGATGCATTCTTGGTGAATCTTTTTTTTCGAAACTCACACCACATTGATCCCTAAAACAAATGATTCTAACTTTTCGCTCAGACGACGAATAAATTCGTTCAAGTCGTCTGTATAATTTATCCTGGAACTGGCTACAGCACGAACCCACATTTAAAGGGACTACGAGTTCGGGGTTGTTAATAGCATTGCTTATCGAAATCAACGCTGGGAAAGAAAGTAATCCTATTCATCGATAAAATCTAATAACAGAGGATTAATCGATGTAATCTAATAGAATGTATAAAATACGGAGGACGTTTATTACCTTACCGTAAAAACTGCTTTTTCCAGTAAGAAACTTAGTTTTCAAAAGTGTGCAATAACAATGAAAATGTTTTCCCGTGTGGAATTTAAGGAAAATTTCTTTTAAAGCAATTTTTTTCCTTCCCAATCTATGAATTGATAATTATACACTGGAGTAAGAAATTAAGAGAATTTGCAGACTTTGTCGATTATCTCTAGAACTAATGGACCGATTTGGATGAAATTTGATATGTACATACAATACAAAAGAAATATCCCTTCACACTAATTGCAATACACACGCATGATCGTGCGTAACACTCGTTGGATTTGGAAGGTATAAAAGTGTGGTTGAAGAATAAACAAAATAAATGGATTAATAGGGGTATGGTCTCCTCTTAGAGTTATACAGGCCTCGCAGGGTGATATCATACTTGTAATAAGGCAGTTTATCAGTTCTAGTGGTAATTGGTCCCACTCATTCAGCAACGCTGTTTTCATTTCCTGGATGGTTCTCAGAGGGGGGGGGGTTAAGAGTTGTAATTGCTCTCCCCATATCATCTCAGACATGCTCTATAGGGTTGAGGTCTGGAGACCTGGCTGGCCAATCCATACAACGAATTTCACTCTCTAGAAATTCGTCGACCAGAAGAGCTCTATGTGGCCTCGCGTTATCGTCCATTAAAATGAACTCGGGGCCACATGCATCCCTGAAAAGACGAAAATAGGCTCCAAGTCCTCATCCCTATAACTCACATCAGTCACCGAGCCTCTTTCAAGGACATGGAGAGGTGTACGACCATCCATCATGATAACTACACAGACCACTAAACCTCCTCCACCATAATTGTCGATTTCTTGGACATTAGAGGGTAGTTAGCGGGTCCCTTGTTCTCTGCATATGAACATACGGCGAGAATCGGTGTTTTGGTTAAAACGGGATTCATCGGTGAACAGAACGGTCACCCATTGATCCATATTCTAATCTCTATGCTGTCTGCACCCTGCTAAACGGACTCTCCTGTTCGTAGATGTGAGCTGGTCACAAACGACAGGTCTTCTGGCAAGCAACGCTCTCTCACGAAGTCTTTTTGAAACGGTCACCCTTGATACACGGTTTCCTGTGCCTGCATACAAGTAACAGAGAGCTGAGAAGCTGTAGCCCCTCTTTTACGCCTCACTGTAATCGACAAGTGGCGATCTTCTCTGGCCGTCGTGGCTCTTGGATTACCTTGCCCAGGCTTTCTCTCAATGGATCCAGTACCCAGGAACTTTTTCCATAAGCTACGCTGGGCGTTAAATTGAGCTCTCTACAAATCTAGACTTGACACTGGCCTGCTAACTTCTCCACATTTCGCCACCTCGTTCCATCATCTAACGTTGGTGATTACTCATTTTTTCTGTTACAGTTTAAACTGAACTGATTGTTTCAAAACATCCAAGAAATTCGCCGAGGTGTGCTGGCGAACGAAATATGTCTCCTCGTTCAGTAACGCTTTATTTAGTAATCATGACTCTTTAAACCTATTTATTTTCTTTAAAACAATAAAATTCTTTTGCAAATCCATTTTTAAAAATTTGTCTCCGAACCTAGAAGGATGACTTAAGTTACTAAAAGAAATAGGTAGAAAGCAATTTAGTTGCATATGGGTAAAATATTTTATTTTAAAATTGGGTTATTGTAAAATAAGTCTATGTTTTATATATACTTGTTTTTTATAAATGCTGAATTAAATGAAAATAATTAATTCTTTCTTTCCTTAATATAATTTTTTACGAATTGTTTTAATTAATATTTGAAAATTCTTATCTTTTATTGTAAATATCTCTCTCCATAGATAAAAAAAAGTTTTTCGTGATGCAAAAAAAATTTAATATGTAATATCGCAAGAATGCCAACTTTTAAAAATAAATCGCCAAGTTGGCAACCCCAATTTTCAACGTATGGTACGCATTGTATTGGTAACAATGTGCTTCATTTCGTAATATGTCACTGATATGCTTGCGATAGTACATTACTGCGAGCTCTCACACAAAAATATCGAAACGATTGCCTGGACTGAAAACGTTGCGTGAGAAGAAAGGCGTAGTCTCATACGAAGACTTATAAGCAATCAACGGAACTAAATACTCAACTTTCCAGGAAGCTACAGGTTTATCAAAGCCTGAGGACTTAATCAATGAAATGTTGGAGGATGCAGCGTCATTGACGAGTTTAACAGAAGAGGAGCACCAAGAACAAATTTAGCGAAAAAAAGAACAAATAAACAGAACTACGTAAACAACAATTTCACAAATCGTTGTCTACATAGAAACACGCACGTTTAAATACATATAAACAACAATTTCATAAATTGTTATTTATGTAGAAATACGTACGTTTAAATACATGTAAACAACAATTTCACAAATTGAGCAATGAATATGAACAGTTGTACAATTTGTGCAATGGGTTGGTCTGCCGTTAGGCAGACAGGGGTTAACGCTTCTAGTATATCTAGGAGGTGCTGTCCTAGTACCTATAAATAATTATATTTTTAGTTCTTTGTCACTCGAAAATGATGGTCACACTTCCCCATTTATTATTTTGAATGTTTTTTTTGTTACAAAAACAATGATGTTTTAATTAAATTAAGAATAATAATGTAAAACACTTAAAACTCCTGAAACATTTCTCGAAATTCTATCATAAAAATACTTTTGAATTCTATCTGTTCAATTTATGTATTTTATAAAAATGTTCTTCATGTACTAAAGGTTGTTAGGAATTTACTTAAATATTCATATTTTTTTATATTTTATTTCTTAAAATATAAATGTGCTTTTCCATAAAAAAAAACATTTGCAAATTTATGCTAAGAACCTTTCTAGCTATTTTAACCATACATTTAATTTTTGCATGTATTACTTTTCCTTCTTTATCAAAAATAATGAGCATATACAGAGAAAAAGGTTTATAGCCTTATAATAATACAATCATGATGGAAAATGTTTTCGCATAAAATGCTTTGAGGAAGAAGGGAAATATAAAGTACACTTACACATTTAAGAAAATTTAAAAAAAAGAATTCAGAAAAGTTGCATTAAAGTGTAATATCATTTTATATACAATCATAAGTAACATTCAAAATAAGTGAAATGATTATGTATGTAGTATGTAGAAGTCTCGAACGTGAACAGCTTGATGATGACTCCTTGATAGTGTACTCAATGGCTCTTTGGCGATATTAACTATACAAAATTGAACAGAATATTATTTTAAATTTCAAAAATTATTTCTATGACTATTGAGCTGGGAAGTACATAGGAAGTCACTTTGACAGTAATCGAATTAAATACACTTAAGCAATCAAATAATAAGGAATAACTGGACACAAAAAATATTCCTTATTGCTTTTATTTAAGCAAAATAGTAATATGATTTATCTTCATCTATATGAATTCTGTAATTTAGTTTTTCATTTAAAAACCATGCACTAAACAAAGACATTTTATGTCTTTCCTCCGATGATGACAGTTGAAAAATTGTTTGTATTTAAATACATTTTACAAAAAAAAGACTGATTTGCGTAGCAAGTTTTTAACAATTTCAATTATCGTGATACCCAAAAAACTTTAGCTTATTATATAAAATGTATCTGCAGGCTGAGTACAAATGATGTGTGAACCCGATTTAATAATTTAATATCCGAAACTACTGCACATATTCCAATAAGTGATACATAAATATAAAGAGAAATATATCAAGGTTTTTCAAAGTCAAATGTTTATTGTGTGACCTTGTTACATGGCATACGTCCAACATGTAATCCAGTTCATTCCATATAATTGTTAGAATCACTCTATCAATGATTCGTAATGCTGCACAAATGCTTATTTGTCCTCCTCTGTTATTGTGTCAATTGCGAATGATGCGGCTTGAAAATAAATTTTTTTCATAAAATTTTTCCATACTGTTTCCTAGTGGATTCTAAGTTTACAGGTTGCAACTATCGTAAATTTCCGTGGACTTCGAACAAAACTCTGCCTGTCACTTTCCATTACTTCTTCCGAGACACTTGGCCGAACACTGCTTTTCTTTTTACCGAAGAAATCTGTGCCGGTGGTGTGGGGTAGTTAATTAGGCACGAGTCCGATCTTGGTCCAAATCGGTGGATTTTCATAATGTAAAAAATCGACAACGTTCATGGCATATGCTTATGCAGCATGTTAAAGATCCTATTGTAACAACCTCGTTGAGATTGTTAGTTTTTGGGATTTCTAGTAAAGAGAAGCCATATTTTATTCAAATTCCAATTTATTATTTCACTAACTGAAATGACGCCCCACCCAGTTTGGTAGTTCTGAAACTCGGTTTGTAGTCGAGTGGGCTCGGGTTTGAATCCCGGATAAGGCATGGATGTATCTTCGGGAAAAGAAGTCGGACTTTCACCTGAAATAGATTCCTGTCTCGAATGGAAAGCAGCGCACCCCTTCTGTTCTATGCTGGGATCATCGTTTGTAATAAAATGTCTATATTCTTCTACGTTTGTATTGTATATTTATGTTTATCTCTCGTCTTTCGTATGTATCCCAGTATGAAACACGCAACAATCAAACTAACTTAAATAAAAAAAAAACTAAGGGTAAGAAATTCACAATGCTACTAATTAGAAGAGCAATCACACGGCTAAAAGGATGCTTAATATATGAGTATCAAAAATCTTCTTCCCTTGCTCTTGGAACACTTTGGACTTCTATGGAATAATTCACCGTAATTCTCTTATTTGTTGTACGACCTCCAATCGTTACCATTTAACTCAATCTTATTTGCCAATTAGCAATAATTGACCAACCAAAGACTGCTCGTCGACTAACGCTCGACTGGCTATCGACTGAATAAATGTGAATGTTTAAATATAACAACTCATTTGTATAATTCAAGACTTTTTCTTCAGGAGAGAGTTTTCAATAAAATTTAAATTAAACATAAAAAAAAAAATTTGGCAGTTATAGAGACTGCCTATAGAAGTGAAAACTTAGAACTTTTAGTATTAAAATTTGAAATTTCATAATGTTTGAATTAAAATTATCAACTTCAATCTGGTTTTCACATCTATTGACACTCCGAGCAACAATTATATGCATGTTTATAGGGTGTTTTTATTATTCAACTATATTACGGGCTGTACAAGATCATGACAAAACATAAATACAATCAATTGAAATAACAATTAATATACAATCATACTATTTATGGATAGTATTTGAATTTTCCTAAATTTCAATGTACTTAAATTTTTAGCATTATTTTAATTGTTTGTATCATTGTCATCATTAATTTCAGCAATACTTAAGTCTCTACTTTCAATTATTTCATTTTGTTCTAAAAAAGATACAATAGGCTTATGGTAACTAAAGTAAGAAAGGAAAATGTTTGATTCAAATTTATCTAAGTATCGCGTAAAAACCGCATCGATCGTCGTTTTATATTTTGTAGTACTGAGTTTTCGACCATTGGACATATTTAAATTAAGTGTTTCATTTAAAAATTTAATTAGTGGTAGATTTTTATCATCTGCAGAGTTAATATTGAAGTCTCCACTTAAAATCATCGGTACATTATCATATTTTTTGCCAAATCTTTTTTAGAGTATTTCAGAACCTTCTTTTGCATAAATCATCAAATTTTCGAATAAAAGTTGTTGTATCTGTCTCATAGATTTTCCAGGCGAAATATAAACGGCAACCATTAATATGTATTGCCCATTTTCGGAATCGCAACGAGCAATGCATACTTCGCTTATATCAGAAAAATTAAAACCAATGCTTCTAGTGAATTGAGTATGTATGTCCACATGTGAGGTAATGAAGTGTGACGTATCTTGAGTATTGTGATACATAGCTACGCCTGCTGCTGGAACTTCGGGTCTTATATAACTTACAACAAAGTTGAACTTCGGAATATTAAGTGTTCTTCGTTTTTCATACGAATTTCTGACAAAAGCAGAACATTTGACATTTTTATGATAGCATCATTTCTTAGGTTAGCTGCATGCGCATGCTAACTTTGACAATCGAATGAAAATATCGATAATCATTTCTTGTTGGAGATGAATTCTAGAAAAGTTTTGGTGACCGTTTGTAGTGTATTGTTTTGTAACCTTTTCAATTCTAACGTTAGGTCTTCTTGATGACTTGTTGACCTTTTATGATGTTTATTTGTATTATAACCATATTTTAAACTTCAACACATAATCTTGAATTATTATTAGATTCTATAATATTTTTAATTTCAAAATCCACGATAAAAATATGATTGAACAACTAGAAGTCTGTTTTACAACATTAGTAAGAAAACGTCTAAGCCACTGTGAAATCTAATCCGGATTGCGTGATGCATTGCAGAGGTTAAATATTAGAAAATAAATAATACAACATTTTCAAACGCCAGAATAAATACGAAGATTTAAAATAATTCCCAAACGCCAAAATAAATACGAGTATTTAAAATGATTTTCTGTTATTTATTTTTTATCTTAAAAATGATTCTTCAATTAAACGATTCAAATAATAATCAAACAAAAACACTATTTCAACAATGCACAGCATATACACATTGAAGTTTTCACTAAATCCATTCAATTGCACTTATAAGATATACACAGCACTATAAGTCAGCTGTATAGCTACAGATATACTGCTATTAAGTATGTCGGTGACGCGAACGTAAGAGATTTCACCCATCCAAAAAGTATCTAAGGCGAACAGCACACTGCGCGTGTGCCAGTCAGTGCATGTCGGTGACGCGAACCCATAAGATTTTCCCCTACCAAAAAGTGCCCAACGCCGCTAAAGAAGTTTTCACTTCAAAAATTTACCCCAAGAGTATTAGTTAAAAGTTTGCGGATGGACGGACCCGTTATACCATGTCTATTCTGCTTGGCTGCTCTCGGCAAAATTAAATTTCTAGTAGAATTTTGCATCTTCAGAGCTCTGGTGCCTCTATCTGGGAAGGAAACTGGCATCAAAACTACATGGAGTCAATTGGTATCTATCTATTTGACACCACACTTGAAAGCGACATCAGATCCAGGGGAATGTACTAGGCCTGCAATGGCAGTTTCCAATCCGCAGCTTCAGTTGAAAAAAAATATTTCTGAAGTCATTTAAGACAATAAGTAGGATAGAGTCCTCATTAATACTAATTATTCATGCTGAATAATGTATAAAGACTGGGAATTAAATTCAAACCTTAATTTCTATCGTGACGTCTTGTACAGAAAATAAATCAAGGCATCAGTTCAGATGATGCTCTCATTGCTTTACAATGCTTACAAATTGAAGACATTTATCAATTCCATTTGTAACAATATTAATTGAAAAATATCTTGATTCTTCTTTTTTACAGTTTTGCGCCTTAAACAAAGCTACTATGGATTTGTGCAAATGCTTAATTTTTATAATACGAAATTTTCTTTAATTGTGTAAAAACTTTTGCCCAAAATTTAACACTGTACCTTTTTAATTGTTTGTGTCCGAAAACAAAAACCTAATACCTTTATTATCTGTAAGCTGCCCTTATCGACAAGTTTGAGCAAATTACTAAAACTCCTCTCTTGGAGTAGATTGAATACGATAAGTCTCTTATGTAATCCATTTTTAAAATGATCTCGTTTAAAACCTTTCGTTTATTGGAGATATTAAGACAGAATAATTAATAATACATTGGATATCGAGAAAGGTATCTGAAAAAATAATATTTTAATGTATGATAAAATTAAATATCGGAGAATCAACCGATATTATCGGTTGATTATAAATATCATAATTCTATCAAGATGTTATTTTAACTATACTTCTATTCTGAAGTACCAATTAAATTTTTTTAAGGTTTTCATTTCCTGAAAATATTTATTTTTAGTTGAATTATAAAATGAAAAAAGAAACTATGACATGAAAATCAGTTGCGAAATAATGTGACGGCTAAAGGATTGAAAATGTTATTGAATTTCCGTAAAAATATACCTTACTTAAAAAAAGAAAGGGAAATTTTTAAATTTTAGAAAATGTAATAAAAACTAAATTGAATTTTAAGAAATGCGAAAAATGGGATTTTTGAGCATATGAAAATTTCTGTTTTCTTTAATTGAAATAATTCATTAAATCCGGTACAAATAAGAAACGTCTGCCAGAAATAACATTTTTTTTATTTAATGTATCTGACTAAATTCGACTTAAAAAATTCTGCAGTATTTTCATTTTTAGATTAACGTATACACCCAATAATAAGCAGTTACATGTGGAGTTGCTGAATTGAACCGTAACACTCAGAAAGGGTGATAATAGGTAGCATGAGAGGATAACAAATCATCAGAGAACATTGGGTCGCAAATAAGGTTTCTTTCCTTGGATCCCGGGTTTTCTGTTTCTTCCCTGGTAAAAGATTTATGTACAATTTTCTATTCCCGGGAATTATACTTCTTTCCCGGGATTTCCCAAAAATCACACGGGGCTTGAGTTATTTAAGAGTTATTAAGTTATTTTTGACTTGACTGTAGATTTCAACCTCGGACTTCATTAACTGACCCTACTGTGGCAACTTGAAATCATTCACCCCGAACTTCTGGACGAAGGAATGTTCGTTACCCCAACTATGTGTGGTAAGCGTGTAATATGAGAACTTTGGGGATGAGAATTTTTCCAGCTAGCCGTGGGAAGGAGTATCTGTCCACATTAATTCCTGTATCTATCTTTGTATCGAGCTTTGTTAACAAGAAATATTGGGGCTTTAAGCCAATCGCATTCTGTTGCCAATCAGCACTTTGTGATCGAAGTTCTAAGATCTATATTTATGTGGATAACGTAAGTATTAACACTTAAAACTATTATTTAATTGAATCAACAATTTGAAGAAGGGAATGAACCCCAAAACTGTTTGAGGGTGAGTTTTTTTATAAGCAATCGCGTAATTTTTCTCCTTTATTATTTTTCTAAACTTAACTTTCTCGTGTGAGATTCTTAAATTAATATTTATTTATATTTATGTAACAATAATACAGCAATTCCATAAACAAGAAATTGGTTATACAAATAAAATATCTTAAGTAATATAATTAATTTTTTTTAACACACATAATTGGCACTTTAGCATCAAATGAGTTTTCTAGTATTTATTAATATTTATCTTTTGGTAGCAACATTAAAGAAATAATTGATTCAGCTTTGACTCGTTAATTTTCAAACGCACGTGAGTCAGTAAAGGAATATTAATTTTAGTAACTATTTTTCAAACATGATTTTCCCCCGAGATTTTAACCTACAAAATCTTTAACTGTAAAATTTTTTTCCTGCCTGAGTAATAAAAGTAGAAATTGCTTATGCTTTCTGAAATCCTATTTTAAAAATCAAGAATCAATTTATTATATTTTTTAAAAATTTTTTAGCTCATTATACGAATAAGAATTAATTTTGTAATTTATATGCATCCTTATTTTATATAATTATTATTGATTTTATTTAAAAATAACGTGTTTTTAAATTTTTTAAAATTTTGATGTACTTTCGGGAATTTCTGAATGACAATTACATTCATGGGATATCCCGGACATTCCCGGGAATGGAAAAACTCGGCAAATCAGAAGCCCTCGTCGCAGACCTCGTTTAGTCTTTGAAAATTGTGATATTTGTAGCTGTGGGAAGGATGATGAGTCAAACGAGAGGAGTGATCAAACGAATGCGGAGTGCCTCAATGGCCCAATTTACCTTTTTTCCTATAGCACATCCACTCGGAGTTGCGGTAGAGAGTACCTATGATTGCGCACCATAATGTGTGATTCATGCGCGATGGGGCATCAACCCCTTTTTTCGAATGTAGTGCGTAACCATCTCCCTACTTCATATGCCAGGAGGTGGATTGAACGTAATGTACATGTTGCTTCGCTTCCACACACCCCGAACATCAATCTCTTAGGTTTCTTTTTTTATGTCCACTTGAAATCGCTTGTGTATGAGACGTTGGTGGTTCCTGGGGGGGGATCTCATGGTACGAATCTAGGTCGTCTTATTTGACAGTTCAAGCACACCGGATTTGTACGACATTCCATCTTTCGTTGGTGGTGTTGTATGTTATACGAACTGCGTGATCGCAACTTTAAATAATTCCTGTAGCAATCACTTGTCGTTGTATTTCTGGCGTAGATCTGTGATTCATTGTTCTTATTGTAAATATGCTTTCGTCTAATAAATTTATTTCTTGCCTCTTATTAACCCACTCGACATCATTCCTTTCACAAATGATTTTGCGAATTACTCCAACTAAACGAGGGGTGCGATCCCATGTTCTATGGTGATTTCTCTTCCTCATACTGCCTTCTATTACCCCTCAAAATTTGTCGGTCCAATTCGGCAACACCCTGTATAAATAACGCACATGCAAATATATATATAACGTATATTTCCGTGTAGAAACCGAGAATGTGTGGTACTTTTTATAGGTTTATAGCGGATATGTACATAAGCCAGTAACAGCCTCCGGACAACGATGATCCCCTTTGTCTAGTGGCCATGTTACTGAGCTTGGGATCCATAGATCGCGGGTTCTATACTCCACAGATAAAACTACTGGTCTCAACTTATGTACCTATCCACTATTTTTGGAATCAGTGAATATTAATGCCATACTACTCGGGTAATAGAGGGCTTTCGGCGAACGCTTTTTTTGGAAATATTTAGTTTAGGAAAAACGTTTTTTTATACAATTTCCGTTAGTCATCCACAAGCATTTATAATCATTTACCTTTTGGATGTTTTGAGGCTGGAAAATTTTTTTTAAATAAGAAAAGTTACATAAATCCTTTAAAATCAGTATAAGTATCAGAATTTCCAATAGTTCAAGAAATTCACAAAAACTTCTTTGGATGCAAAAGTGAATATGATTATTAAGTAGTAAAGTTTCCTCTAGGGCAAAACTTAGGTCGACTACTATGTGCCTTATACAAATTTCTTTTTTCGCTCGTTTTATTAAAGGAAATGTTACAAAAAGTATGAGTATCACACAGATGGTGTTCAAGAAAAATAAATGGAAAGAACCAGCTTCAAGGCATGGTTACTAGAAATAAAACTTTCATTGGGTGGTGTGTGACGTTTTACTTTGTAACAAAGAGATTGGAAAATATTCCACCAGTTTTACAATACTGTCACCCTCATGATCACACACACACACACATATTCGAAAATTATTTGTACTTCATTCTTCTTATACTCGAGGTTTCAATTTTGAGTTAATGATTTGAATTTATTTTTTAAATGATAAATTCAAAAGGAAATGATATTTATAGTGAAAATACCCTTTCAACGCTGTTGGATACAGGTTGTCCTTAATGAAATTTATTTAAGATTACATGAATATATTTTGAAAGTACATACAGTTTTCTGTTAAGCTATTCGATTACTTGTACCCTCTCTTTTGAAACAAAAAAATCAAAAGAAACTTTATTATTTAAATATTTATAAATAAATATAAATCCTCTTCGTTAAGTAAAACAAATCTTTTACATTGATGAAATATTTAAGCATTTTACATGTGATAACAATATTACAAAAAAATAAGCATTTGATATAAAAAAAAGTACATTAAAATGATGAATAAAAACAGCCTGATCAATAATGTTTTTCATACTGTTATTCCTATACTGCATCATGGAATTCAAAATACATGAGAAATTTTTTATGTGGATATGTTTACATTTTATATCTGTGGGAAAAATGGTTTATTGATGATTTTTCGATAAATTTGGCTTGAAACGAGACAGCAGACGATTTTATTTAAGAATAGAAGTTGTAGAAGAAATCGACTCTCCAAAATATATACGTTAAATTCAGAAATTTTTCTTAGCGTTATTTCGTCAATTTATGTGAAAAATTTTCTCTACATTTGCAATAATAGGTTTCTTTCATTCTAATTTTAAAATGATTTTATTTACAATTTCTTTTACTTTAAATAAAATTACTAATTTCATAACTCTGTAAATGAAACATGGTTTTCGAATATTTGAATGACACATTTCGAGAAATTACTCTTCATAATTCACACTTATTTCTTACTTAACTTTTAATTTATATAATTTTATTATTACTTATTTTTTTATTCGAAAAATATATAAATTTCTTTATTAAAATTTCTGTTTTCTGTGAAAGGCAAATATATTATTGAAACGAGGAAATAGAATATTTAGTAAAAAAGTACATTTTTATGAAATTTATTTTTCAGTAAAACCTTTTACCGATATTTGTAAAAAACAACTTAAAATGTTGAAATTATAATCATTACATTTCAAAGCTTGAATTATTGTATAATAAGTAATTCTATCTGTTAAATTCAATCGCATGCATACTTTATAAAACCGTTTCAAACATTTAAAACATTGCATTTCAAACACTTTATAAATATATTCAATATGCTTAACTCCCTTAATTTTTCTCTGCAATTAATAAAATAATTTAGAAGCTAAGTTGAATAGTTAATTTAAATTTGTAAACTAACTAATCAGTATATAATCTGTAATTTATCTTAAAAATTCAAAATTTCGTAGTATAATCAATTAAGAAATCAATTTCTGATTAATAAATTAGGAGTTGTTAAACGAGTAATGAATTAAATGCTCTTTTATATTGAGTGATTCATACTCGAAGGGAGTTGTTAAAGAATAATTAATTAAGAACTCTTTAATCATTTCCTCTTGATTAAAAGATTTTCTATGCAGGACTTTTAATGTTATAAGAGCTTCAAGTGAATTAGAAAACTATTTAGAATTTATTAAATAAATTGCTGATGCAATCAACAACACTTTTGTGAATGAGTTGAAAACAAATTTTGTATTCCCATTCCAATATTTCAGTCAATTAACTGAATACTGGAATATTATTCTGTGAGAATTAACTCTTACGTTATGCAGAAGCTTTTGAATTAAATAATTTCTGATTATCAATAGGGCTCCTGAATCTGGTAACTAATAATGTTGATAATATTTGAATTGTCTATGCAAAATTCAATATGTACTATACGAACTGTCATTCATTCAGTCTACTTCATTCCTGCGAAATTCTAATGTATTGTATAAATAAATAATATATATTTAATTAATATATATATATATATATATATATATATATATATATATATATATAACATTTAATAAGTATTTTAAATATTTCAAAAGATTTTATAAGAAAATAGACATATGAATATGATAAAGTATTTTGAATTATTTTAAGTTTTGCTCTTATATATATATATATATAATAGGTTATTAGTTTAAGAATTTAAAATTTATGTGAATACAAACTGTGAAAAAAGAAAATCAAACACATTTCTTAAATTCTGAGTTTTTGATAGTTTTTTCCTTTGAATAAAAAATATGTATTTTGTTTCTTGTTCATAGAATGGTTTATCATGTTTTTTTTATATAAAAAATAATTAAATGTGGAAAGATTTCTTAAAAACTATACACAATACACCCTTAAACAAAATGAAGATATTTTAATTTCTTAGAAAATTTAATTATTTAAAATTTTGCAAGGTCTACTTTATCACAAATTAAATGAAAATAAATAATTTAATATATATATTTTTTAAAACAGACTAAAGTAATTGGACTTTAATTCTTTGATAAAAATGTTCAATTGTAGAACAAGCAAATACACTATTACAAAGGAAGGATTACATGAAAGCACTTTATTGTTTATTACATTTATTTATAAAAAGAGCAGTTGATGGAATCTGCATTAAGGAGAATAATGAAACATAATACGATATAAAATATGATTTTTAATCGATGCTTTTTATACATTCCTTAGTTGCATTATATGTATATGTATTACGTAAAACGGTTTTTATGCTAAAAATACTACAAAAAGCTAATCATTTAATTTTTTTAAAGCTTAATTCAAAATGTGATTTTAACATGCTTCTGCACCTACAATAAACGGCGTACACACATAAAATCAGATTTATAAGTGTCTCGAAATTAGTTTGTCAAAAGTCGGCATGAGTTTTGTGATAAAATGATGAATAAGCACAAAACTATTTCTTTTAGGGATGCTTATTGAAAATTTCTCCAAAAAAAAGTGGTATTCAATATTTAACTATTTAAAAAAAAAAAGTTTTGTTTTGATTCAAAAATGCATACTAATTTTTGTTACATGCATTAATATTAACAGAAAAAGTATTAAAAATTTGACACAGCTTTAGCATTTTAAATGAAGATAATCTTTTGATTCTTTTCTTTCTGCGATCAGTTTCTATTTCAACTTGAGATGTGAATAAAATGGAACATGTAAGTTATAATTTGAAATTTTTTTAAACTTAGAGCTTTCAAATATTCTTGTATTTTAGAGAATGTATGAAAAAATAATTTAGGCTAAGAAAAATTAGTTGATTTTTTGAGCAAAAATCCTCACCTATATGTATAAAGGAGAAAAGCGACTCACTCACTGACTGACTGACTGACTAATCACGAAATCTCTGGAACTATTCAACCTACAGACTTGAAATTTGGTAGACATGTTCCTTTGATAGAGTAGACATCAGCTAAGAACAGATTTTCCGAAATTCGAAACGCAAGGGGCGTTACGGGGGGTTAAGGGCTTTAATAATAATTGTTTCCATGTTTAAACTACTTGATGTACAAACTTGAAATTGGGTAAGCGGATTCCTTTCAGAGAGTAGAGATCCGCTACAAAATGAATTTGTTGAAAATCGACCCCCAAGTGGCGTTGCAGGGACTTAGGGGGCGTTATAGATAATTATTTCCATTTTTAAACTATTTGACGCACTGTCTTTAAATTTGATATATATAGATTCCTTTCGTAGAATAATGATCAGTTACAAAACGGGTTTTGTGAAAACAGACTTCTAAGTGGCGTTGCGGGGGATTAAGGGGCGTAATAGATAAATATATGCGTTTTTAAACTACTTCACCTACCTGCTTGAAAATTGGTAGGAAAGTTTCTTTCCTGGAGTAAATATCCGCTACAAAATGGGTTTTGGGAAAATTGACTCCCAAGGGGTGTTGCGGGGGCGGGGGTTTAAGGGGCGTTATAAATTCCTATTTTTAAGTTATTAGACGTACAGTCTTGAAACTTAGTGAGCAGATTCCTCTCATAGGGTAGAGATACGCTAAAAATGGGTTTCGTGAAAATTGCCCCCAAGTGGCGTTGAGGGGACTTAAAGGGCGTTATAGATAATTATTTCCATTTTTAAACTATTAGACGCACAGTCTTTATATTTGATAAAGAGATTTCTTTCATAGAGTAGAGATCAGCTATAAGAAGGTTTTGTGAAAACAGACCTCTAAGTGGCGTTGCAGGGGAATAAGTGGCGTAAGAGATAAATATTTTCGTTTTTAAACTATTTGACCTTCCTGCTTGAAAATTGGTAGGAATGTTTCTTTCATGGAGGAAATATCCGCTACAAAACGGGTTTGGAGAAAATTAACCCCAAAAGGTGTTGCGGGGTTAAGGCAGATATAAATAATTATTTCTTTTTTTAAACTATTAGACTCACAGTCTTGAAATTTGGTTAGCAGATTCCTCTCATAGGATAGAAATACACTGCAAAATGTGTTTTGTGAAAATCGACCCCTAGTGGTGTTGCGGGGGTTCAAGGGGCGTTATTGATAATTTTTTTGCATTTTTAATTAATTGGACGCACAGTCTTCAAATTTTGCTAAGCAGATTCCTTTCATAGAGTGCAATTCCCCTACAAAATGGGTTTTGTGAAAACAGACCCAGAAGTGGCGTTGCGGGGGCTCAAGTGGCGTTATAGACAATTATCCCCATTTTTAAACTGTTAGACGTACAGTCTTGAAATTTGATAAGCAGATTCCTTTCGTCAAGTAGAGAACCGCTACAAAATGGGTTTCGCGAATATCAACTACTAAGTTTAATTTCGGGAGATTAAGAGGCGTAATCGATAAATATTTCCATTTTTAAACTACTTGATCATCCTGCTTGAAAATTGGTAGGCATGTTCCTTTTATGAAATAGAGTTATTCTAACAAAACGTAAAATGAAAATTGACCCCAAAGATGTTTGCGAGGGGTCAAGAGGAGTTACAGAAAAAAATTCCTGTTTTTAATTGTTAGACCCATATACTTGAAATTTTTTAAGCATGTTTCTTTTGTTGAATAGGGATCCACTAAGAATAAATTTTTAGCAAATCAAGTTCTGGGGGGTTGCAGGGGGTTACTGGGACGTATTGAAAAAAAAATTACTTTTTTCGAGCTACAAGAACTATAATAATGAAATTTGGTTTGCATTTTTCTTTTGTTGAATCGAAATCCGCTAAGAGCGGTAATTTTGGAAAACGGCTCTCAACGCGATTACGGGGATATTGATAGTAAAACTTTTGTTTTTTTCTGTTAGATTTAGACTTGACATTTTTCTTGCATGTTCAATTTACGGAGTAGAGATCCACCGAAAATTGGTTTTGCGGGAATCCACTTGGTTTTTGAGTTACGAAAGAGCAAACATCATTCTCTGCTTCAATTTTAGAGATTTTAAGAAAATATAAATTAGATGAGTTCTGCACTTTTTTTTTATCAACAGGTGACAGTTACAGGTATAAGTATATTTTTCAATTCAATCGAATTCTTAATGCTAGGACTTAGATATCAATAATTTATACATATATATAAGCAGTAAAAATTTATAAAACATCATGAAATACCCAGCGAAGCGGGCGGGTAACAGCTAGTAATATTATAAATGTGAATGTAAGTTTGTTTGTTACGCTTTCAAGCCTAAACCACTAAATCGATTTTAAAAATTCTTTCACCAATCGAAAGCTACATTATCAGGGAGTAACATAGCGTATACTTTACTCCCGTATTCCTACGGGAACGGAAACTATACGGTGAACATCAAATTGAACGCCAAATTGAACTAATAAAATCGCTTTTTGGTTAATGGCGACTGATGCTTTCCACGAGACATAATGTTACTCGCACATGATAACACGCTGACACGTGACATAATTTTTTTTATGGTAGTTAGCTCACATTGTTCAATTAAGTAGGGCATCAGCTGTTTCGGATGCGCTTTTAAAAATAATAAATTAGAGCTTCATAAACAAAATGCAATTCATGAAGCAAAAAAAATTATAAGTTTGACGTTTAGTTTCAATTCTATTTCTTCTATATTTATCTACATTTTTCTGTCACATTTAAGTAATAGTTATCCTAATCCTAATCTATACAAATAAATAAAATTGAAGTGTGTTTGTAATTTCAAATTAAGGTATCCGACTGGTTGCGACAACCTTTCTTTTAAAAAAAAAAGAGATATGGGGATTTTTTTTTATTATTTTTAGATTTGTTAAGTGCGTTTTAAGAAAAAAATGCTAAAATTAAGAAGATAAAAAATTATTATTATTAATATAAGAAAAAATAGGTAAAAATAGACAAAAAAAAAGCATTAGCGTGACCCTTTCTGCACCAAAGGTTTATGAACAAATTTTCAATTTTTTCAATCTAATGTGTTGCTATATTATTCAATTTTGAAATGATCTTCAGGATAAGATGTATTTTCCTTTTTACAAAGACTAGAGCACTTTATCTGGGTTACTATATGAAAATGCTTAAAAAGACAGTGATTATATTCACATAAGAGACTGTAAATTTTGTAACAAAACAGTGATGGATAAATCTGAAGGTTAAAACACTTCTACTGTTCTACAGAACACACACAAAAAATTTCAGTTCATTATGTTCAAAACTTTTTTAGCAATCGCTGACCCCGTTTGGTTATTTTCAAAAAATCACATTTCGAGTAAAACGCGTTTTAAAGTATGACATCTTGCTTAAAGTAATGACATCTGCTTTTACTAAAACACTTGTAGGTTTTGTTCTAGTAAAAGGAAAATGAGAGAGATAAACTTGGTATTTTTATAAAGCTAACAAAATGGCCCATAAAATAAAATCATAAAAAAAATTGTCAATTTTTGGCAAAATTCACATTTTTAGGGTAGTCTGATATTTTAACAACTTTTTACTAAATGCATTTAAAAGTATATATAGGACTATTATCAAAAACACAATATTGTAAAATTTTTGTCTGTCGGTCTCTCTGTCTGTTTGTTTGTTCCGGCAAATCTCTGAAATCGCTGGACCGATTTTAAAAATTCTTTCACCCATAGAAAGATATATTATCAGTGGGAAACTTAGGGTATATTTTATCCCCGCATTTCTACGGGAACGGAAGCGACGCGAGTAAAACCGTAGGGCGTTGCTTACTCCCCGCCAAGTTGGCGCCAGATTATGCATTTTGTCAAAACCGGAAATTTTAAGAAATGAATAAAATTGAATTGTCTGTTTATAATTTCAAATTAACAGATTTTTACTAAATGCATTTAAAAATGCCGTACTTATATCAAAAAATAAATTTATAAATTTTTTGTGTCTGTTTGTCTGTTCCAGCTAATCCCTGAAACGGCTGGGCCAACTTTAAAAATTCTTTCACCAATGGAAAGCTGCATTATCAGCGAGTAACATAGGGTATATTTTAGCCCCATATTTCTGCGGAAACGGAAATTACGCTTGTAAAATGGTGGGCTTTGCTTACTTCCCGCCAAGTTGGCGCAAGATTATACATTTTGTCAACACCGGAAATTCTAATAAACATTTTCTCTCATTTGTAACAAATGACTGAAACATATAGTGTAATTTAATATCTTTAGAAAAAGCAATTTTTTAAATGGTTTTTTATTAAAATTTAAGTGTTTTTTCATAAGATTTATTAAATGTCAAACTCAAACCTTGAGAAATATCGCCAAGTTGGCTAAGAAATTCTCTATTCTGACAATCCCAGATATTTTAATGCAAATTTTCTTCCACTTTTTAAAGAGAGAAACGACATAAAGTTTTAGCGAATTGCGTGATATTGACTAATCGTGATATTGACTTGCGTGATATTGATATTCTGGCTAATCTCAGAAACTTCTGATCCGATTTTAAAAATTCTTTCACCAATGGAAAGCTATATTATCAGCGAGTAACATAAGATATATTTTACCTCCATATTCTTACAGGAACGGGAACTATACGGGTAAAACGTTGACATTGCTTACTCCCCGCTAATTTGGCGCAAAATTATGCATTTGGTCACTGATGGAAATTTTAATAAAAATGTTCTCACATTTGTAACAAGTGACTGAAACATAGTGTAATTTAGCATCTTTACAAAAAGCAATTTTTTAAATGGTTTTTTATTAAACGTCTAACGTTTATTACGTTACATTTGTTAAATGTCAAACTCAAAATTTGAGAAATATCGCCAAGTTGGCTAAGAAGATCCCAGATATTTTAATGCAAATTTTCTCCCACATTTTAAAGAGGGAAACTAAATAAAAGTTTTAGCGAATTGCGCGCATGCGATATTGAAAATTCTATGGTAATATTAATTGACAGCTTCATAAAAAGTTTTGATTACTTTAGTAGTTTTAATTAGTTTGATTAGTTTTGAAGGAATTTTTTTAACCTAATTATACAATATTCATATTTTGCACAAAATTTTTCACTTATACTGAACCTAGATATTTTATATGGAGGCATTACTTTGAAGGTATACTATGGAGGCATCCATACCGAATAAAATTAGGGAGCTTTACGCAATACTTATTTCACACATCTTCGTCTTTCTAATCTTCAAACCTTTTGGAATAAGTACAAAGACTACATGGTGGAAGATATTTTGCGAAGTAAAACAACCAAATATGCCTTTCAATGAACACATCTACAACGAAATGGAATAAAGGTTTTCAGAATGGTTAGGAAGAAGCTACATGATTTTGGAACGATTAGCCCTAGACGTTTCTACGCAAATGGCTTCGATAATGAAATTGCTTGAGAATTAGACTACAATTTTATAGCATTACAATATCAAGTAACAGAATTAATCTCTCAATTAACTCCAGAACAAAGTCATATTTTCCATCAAATGTTACGTAAAATAGAATCCGGCAGTGGTGCACTCTTTTTTCTAGACGCCGCTAGAGTAACCGGAAAAACATTTTTGCTAAACATATTATTAATGTCCATCAGAAAAAATCAGAAGATAACAGTTGCCGTGTCTTCTTCCGGTACATCTAAGACACTACTGCCCGACGGTTGTACTGCACATTCCGTTTAAAAATTACCGTTCAATATTGCACATGAAGATTCACCCATCTGCAATTTCACCAAAAATAGCTTTGGAGGCAGGATGATTCGACAATGTAAGCTTTTAGTGTAGGGATGAAAGTACGGTGTCTCACAAGAAAGCTATAGAAGCGTTAAATCGGACTCCTCAGGATTTATGAGATATTACAAATATTATGGGAGGAATCGTAGTATATATTGGCTGGTGATTTCTGACAAAAAAAGCTCCCCCTGTAATCCAGAGGGGTACATCGAAAGATGAAATCAGAACCTGTATTAAATCATCAAACTTATGGGCGAAAGTTGAAAAATTCAGTCTGAAAACGAATATGAGAGTGTATCTTCATTACGACATAAATTCGGAACATAATGCAGAAGCGCAATTAAAAATCGGTGATGGATGTTTGGAAGCAGATGTGTTGGAGGTTATATTTTACTTAGCAGAGAATTTTTTAATTGAGTAAAATATGATTTAAATCTTATTGCTGAAACTCACCCGGGCTTGCAACAAAATTTAAATTGTGATCATTTGTTTTGCGCTAGATCAATATTGGCGCCTAGCAATGACATTGTCAATAAATACAACACTGAATATTTAAACGACGTACTGAGGGGAATGAAGGATTATTTATCAATGAATACAATCATAGATAAAAAAGAAGCACTTCATATCCCATGGAGTTTTTTAATTCGCTATAACCTTCACGTGTACCCTCACATAAACTTCAGTTAAAGCTAAATGTACCAGTCATGCTTAGGCAAAATCTCGTTGCTCCTCGACTATGTAACGGAACAAGGCTTCGAATCACAAAATTGATGCAGAATATACTTGGTGCCTTTATTAACAGGTATTAAAAAAAGAGAAAGTGTTATCATACCTTGAATTTCGATTATCTCCACTGACCTACCGTTTCAATTCAAACGAGTTCAATTTCCAATCAAACTCTGTTTTGCTGTTACTATTAACAAAGTGCAGGGGCAAATATTGCAGGTATTAGAGAAAATCATTGTAACTTTGGAAAGCAATGCTTTCCTTTGGCTAACTATATGTAGCCTGTTTCCGTGTGTCAATACCAAATCTTCACATAATTTCCAACTGACGAAAGAACATATAATACACAATATACAAAAGCGTCTTAGAGTAATATTCTGTTTGAGGTCTTTTTAAAGAAATTATATATTAAAAATGATACTCAACTTTTTAAAATATTAATAATTTAAGTTATTGAATTTTGTTGATGAGTATTATAATAAGTATGTTTTCAGTATTTTTAAACTAAACAGTTTTAGAATGTTCAAATTTTAATGGTCTCGTCAAACGGTGAATAATTATCTGTTATTTTAATTACTCTCTAATGATAATGTGCGATTTTGTCATAACGAATCATCAACACTAAGACATCAATGCGAGTGAAGCCGTGGGTAAAACTTAGTAAATAAATAAATAAAAAAAAATAATAATATAATTCTCACCGTCTTGTCCTGTCTTTTTAAAAATAGAAATTATCCATCTTTCCCTTTTAAGTTAATAGAAATAATCTTTACTTTTTGTAAAAATTCCTGTATTCAAAATGGTCGTGGTCAGTAGCTTTAGGACGACGAGGTTTTATTCGTTTGTTTTTTACTATCTTCTCTATTTACTCCGATATGCAGGGTGTTCAAAAACAGTGCCCAAACGCTGGACAGCCAAATGATCTAGGAGAACATAAAAAATGCCCAAGGAACTCTATTAATATGATCCGCTGTTTATGAGGAGAGGGAGTGTGATGTCACACCTAGTGCAAGCAGAAAATACAATATTGGACACATTACTACAGCAGTATCTGCAAATATTTATGAAGGCAGATGTTCAAAGTGTCTCAAGAAGTATGATGTGACACATTTCTTCACACATCCAAAAAGTTGTAACGGGTTATATTCGTATTTTCAACTAATAATCTTGAGGAAAATATTCGTGAACTGTGGTTTCATTTTAAAAACTGCTTTTCTTAGAGATGACATGATTTTATGTAAATGAAATTATTATTTAAGTGCCAGTCGTTGATTATGCGATATAATGGTTAAGAATTAACATTTAAGCTGAAATTCAAGTGTCAGTTTGCGTCGACTGGTGGTCGCATATCTTAAGATTAATACTTGACGGAGATAATTCGTCAGGAAGTGGTTAAGTAAGCAACCTTGGACCTGAAAGAGCTATCAGGCTGCAATCAGGATCATACACGAAGCTTTAATCAAGATAAGTACCTTCCGTAATTTAGTTACATTATTCGGGTTGGGATTTATTATTGCTCTCATAGAAGACATAAAATTACAGATTTCGTGAAGTGCAAAAGACTAATTAAAATTTATTTCATAATTATGTCTGCTTTTTCCTTGAACCCTCGAACACCAACCTGTTTTTCAATTAATTTTGTTAGCACCTCGTATAGGCTGCTAAGATCCTGATCCTTAATGCGCAGCAAACGCTTGAATATGTTTTGTCATCTTCTTAAGTACTTATAATGTATTTACTCAATAACAACGAGTTGAAGCGGTTCTGTCGCCTCTCTATAAAACTGAGAATCTACCTACAACTTATAATTAATGCTTGTTGATATATTATAATGCTTAATATATATTTTGTGAATTAAATCTATTAACAAGTAAGATACGATTTTCCTTATACTTATACTTCGGGCAGCTGGTGTTGATGTCAACAAAGATCAAACAGAATGCCATGCAGTAACTCAATCCATTGTTAGTCACTACGTCTCATTTTAATTCCATGAGATTTCGCGGAAAATCTCCAATAGTGTGAGGTCTGGTGATCATGCTGGCCATACGGCGGGCTTCCTATGTGTAAATCAATGGCTGAGTTAGGTCATATCTAGTCAATCACGTACATGAGCACAAAAATGGGCCAAAACTCCAAAATGAATCGCCATTCCTTCATCTTCATTCATCATCCTTTACAATACTTTTCTCATAAACTATGAGTCGTATAGGTACTGTTACTCTTTCATTTCTTATGTACTCCCAATGAGGAATATAGCTGTGCAGGGATTCGGCTTTGTTCATGGGATACTCTGTATTAAATGTATCATAAATATTATTTAAACTGATCGTCATTTATTCTTTTAACACAAATTTTAAACTTATTCTCAATTAAAAATTTTCTTATAAATTAATACCTTAATCATTCTTACTTAGACAAATAACATTCATTTTCCTAACTGATTTTTTAAAGTTACTTAACATATGATTTTGCACCAAACTGTCGTGAGATGATGAGGAAAATCATCAATACATTTGAATAAAGACAATTTTCACTAAAAATTAGAAATGGAATTCGTACTAAATTAATACTGAGATAGCTTTGACTTTGGTTAATATAAATCACACTCACCATATTATCTGTGTCATCCCAGTGCATTAGCGTGACATTAATAAGAACATCGTTGTCATGTGATAAATGCCAAGACCAGCTCTTTGGCCATTGAGTGGATATTTATCAACTTGTAAGAATCCAAGTAACAGAAGTAGAACGTCTAAAGCATCATTATGTAAACACTCTTCCGAGTACGGAAGAAAAATAAACTTTTTCCATCGTTCAGAGAAGAAAAGGCTTTCATGATACATGATTTTGATCTTTTTTTGTTGGCAGCACTGTTTTTTGTTAAGGAACTATTTTTCATATCATCCTACACATTTAATGTCATTTGAAAAAGTAATTTTTCTTTTTTTGTTGTTGTTAAATCTGACATAACATGAAGATGCTTTAACATTTTATAGAGCTATTTTTTCTAGTAATGTTATGCTAAAATACTCTTAGGATTGAGATTTAATTATAATTTGACATTCATTTAGAATATTACTTAAAATTAATTACACTTTTAAGACCACTTTTTGTGAGATGTATGTTTCTTCACCACTTACTGAGAACTACTCAAAGATCGGACATCTTATGTTTAGCGTTTTCTTTTATATTACATTGTAATTATTAAACATAATTTACATTATAATGATTAACTACAGTCTACATTATAATTATTAAATATAGTTTACATTATAATGATTAAATACTGTTCACATTATAATTATTAAATACAATTTATGTTATAATTATTAAATACAGTTTACTGATATAAAATAAAAAAAGGAGTTATAAGTTAGATACCCTTTTTATTCAAAAATTTAAGAAATTATACATATAGCTAACTTTAAATGAAATTTTCAAAAACCGGAAACAACACTTTCCGTAAAAACCGTCGTATAATGCGCAGTTTTAAAACAAAAATTTTGAACGAAATTTACAGGTACGTGTTATACTCTAAGTATAAAAATGATAGGTTTAAAAAAAAGCATAGTAAAAAATATGATTTCTACATATATTGAAATAATGTTTATTTAAAAGAAATGTGGAAGTTCTGAAAACGTATCTCGTTCTCTTTTCATCCTGTTTAGTAGAGCACACGGCAATATTTATATATATTGTCTACTAATAAGTACTTGGACACCTACTCAAATGATATTATCTACGGCTTTGAACTACATCATACCTTCTGCACTTAAATATAGTATAGCAAACAGCACTGGCAATAATCGCATGAAGATGCCACGAAATTCAGAGCTGTCTGCCTTCGAGAGGGGAGTGATTGTCGTACATTGCAGAAATGGTAGATCCTTAAGGAACATATCTAGTGAGTTAAACATTCCAAAATAAGCAACAGCTTTTTTGATTAAAGAAGTGGAAGGCGATCAGTGATTGTTAGAACGGGCTTTAACCCGACAGACACATGGAACTAAGAGTTAGAACCCAATGAGTGCTGTCTAAAGAAATTCGGAAGACCCGCACCAAACTGATGGACCATATGCTTGCTCTAGGAGTATCAATAAGCATCCGGAAACGTTGTTTCGATGCATACAACTCACAAAGAAGAACATTTGTTTGGTTTCCATGATTGTGCTGCCGCATGTAAGCCTTTGCTTAAAAAAATCTAACCGAGCTGTTCGGTTGAGGTGGTGCTAGGCACTTCGTCACTAGGCAGCGCATACAGAATTAAAAAATATAATTGCTTGCGGAAAAATCAATTTAGAAACTTATACTTATTTAAATTTTTAAAAATTTTGTTTTCATTTTTACACTTTACCATTGACACAGTTTTTTGTTTTTGTTTTTTTAGAAGAATATAGCTTAAAATTATAAAAGAAAAGAATTATACGTAATATCACACATTTTTTGACATGTTAAATCCATTTTTTCAGATATATAAATTAATTTAGTCTGGATTTCGTTTACCATTCCAGTTTTTAGAGTATTATTGTGTCAATTACGTCCTAGTAATGAAAAAATACTAACATTAGATTATGTTAATTTTTCTTTGAAATTTTCAATAATTATAGTCAATTTGTATAAAAATTATACCTTTAATATTAAAAAAACTAGCAAAGATCAATTTAGTAAGCGATTAACTATTTGAAAATTATTAACGTATTGAGAAAGACATAATGCAACTCATTTAGTTTGATTTAAATGTCTCCATTACAACGAACTAATGACAACTGACTATGTGCACTTCATATTATTGAGCACCATCTAAATGACAGTTTTAATACCTAATTTATACAGTTGACGTCAAACTTTGATACTTTAAGGATTATGGATCCATCAAGATTTATTGAACAGCATTATATGCTTTCCCTGAATCTCAATCTATATATGAACAGTCAACAACAACGTTACTCATGTATGATATATGATATATGTACCTTCTATCTCACGATATATATATGCATATATATACTAGCTGGTATACCGTTCTTCGCACAGGTGAATTGAAAAACTAAAGAATGCAGATTGAAGAATAAAGAAGTTTTTAATGAATTAATTTTACGTGAATTGCAAATTTAAGAAAAAAATAGGCTTTTTTAATATCTCAGCTGAACAAAAAATCATATTTGTTAAATTTTAAGTCTGTAGTTGTAATAGCTGATAAAAAAGACTTTTTTTTATTTATAACCTCCTCGTATCCTCCTTGTGGGTCGATTTTTAAAAACACCTTCCTACGCTTATCTCTGCTCAGCAAAATTACAAATTTGGTGTACTGAACTCTTAAAATAGTGTTAATTAGTTTATATCGGATTGTGTTATTCGTTAATATTATTTTCTGTTGTATTTATTTTATGTTAAAATTGTAATATTCGCAAGCAATGCCGTTCCTTACATTATAATGGCGATTCAATGGAAACAAATCGAAATATTGGTGATAGAAACGTATTGGCATAATTTTTGGTGACTATGTATATCAACTGATTTTTGATGTTCTTTAAAGTTATTATTACTGATTATTATGGGTTATTATTTATGAGTATATATTTATATAATGAATCTAAAAAAAAATTTAACCTCAAATTTGTTACAATGTGAATAAACTCACCAGTTTAGAAAATATTCAAATATTAAGCATTTTCTTCACTAGTACAATCTTGGTTTCTCAGATACGAATAGCAGACTACGTAACCTGTGCAAGTGCAATATCACTCTTAGCTGTAATAAGACAGTTTTAGCCTTGGATGTGATTCCGATATTTTATAACTTCTCTTGATTGTACGATGCAACTTTCTATTCACAGTCTAATTATTTCGCCCGTTAAGAAGCCATTTTAGAAGCAGGTGTTGATTGATGAAGGAAGGCAGATGAGCTTGGATATCGTATTCCTCTTTCAACGAGAACTTAGTTAAGAGTAGTGTATTTAGTTCTTTTTGTCAGATAAATGATTTATGTAAGTCTATATTTTTTAGTTCAGCTTAATAATCTTTTATCCCATTGTATCTGGCAATGGAAAAAATCAGACGGTGGATTTAAAGAGTTGCATTAGAATTTTGGTTAAGTTCTTGGTTAATACTTTGGTTTGGTTTCATTATTTATATGATGAAAAGAATATGATGGCACAATGTAAAAAAAAAATGTTCTAGAGTTAAGAAGAAAAGAAACTAACCAGATCAAGTTTATTGCAAATTTTCTTAAAATTTTTTACCCACAAAACAATCCACATTCAGAAGAATTCGGTACAATTATTAAAGATGATGATGATGATACTGATGTCGATAGTGATAAGGAATTGTCATAGTGATAAGGAATTAACCCTTTCAAAGAAATGATTAAAAAAAGCAATAATGGAAAATATACAACAAAGCAAAAGTACATAATGAAATGATTGAAAAATATGAGAATTAAACTTGATTCTAAAGAGTGCATAGTTATTTCAATTAAAGTTTTATATTTAAATTATGAATTATTATAACTATAGATAAATGAATTATTAATCAAGTGTTTTGAACTTTTAAAATCTACACTTTTTTGAGAGTGAAAATAATTCTTATAATCAAATTACATAGAGAGATTTATCAGATATTATAACCTTTAATTCTTCCATGCTTCGTGGTACATATGTTGTACCACCAATTCTTATTAATTTTTTGTATGATGACACACAAAACGTACCACTGATTTGAATACCTCATAACGTGATGTTAAATGGTACGTTCTCTGTACCACCACAGAGATCAACTCTAGAATATTTAAAATTAAAACTTACATAAGGTAAATTAGGATTAAACTAAAATTAAGCTTCAACATTAGATTAGCAAAAACTGAAAATGTTTTATTACATTGGTTGATTAAAGGTATAAGATAAAGAAGTGTATTTATATATTTTTTTTTAAAATATAAAATAGCTAGCTAAAGCTACCACTGTGCCTAGGGAGGAAAACATAATGCTGCTTGAAGCGGGGGTACAAAATATGTACCACTTATTTTTTAAACTTTGTGAGCCCTTTATTAAAAAAAAGTTTAATATTTTTATATTTACCAGCTTTTGTTCAATAATTATAGTTTTATGAGGTCTATCCGAAATATTTGGAATTACTTCTCTGTAGTGCATTATTTTTGTCAAAAATTCAGTGCATGAAACAGTTAAAAACAAATTAATAGGCACATCCTTTTTTTAAATGTATATTCCAATACTGATTACAAAGACATTCATCTAAAAAATAGGGTTCTTTGATAAGCACATAGTTTCATTATCAATGCTCCGCATTCATGGAATCCTTGTGAGAAAGATAAACAATAATAAAAAAAAAAATACCTCGATCTTTTCCATCCTATTGATTTTATCCTCGAGCTTCGAAAACTTCTTTCATATGCAACATCAGAAGCAAATAAACTGAAGACACTCGGAAAAAGAATTTCTGTATTCCAGTTGAATTTCACCTCTTCAATGTATCACGTGTTTTTCAATGCAAAATAAGATTTTGCATTAGAAGGTCAGCTGATTCACGTTACTTGCATCGAAACATCAAATATCCATAAACTAAAAGCATTTTTCTGGACATAAATGATTCAGAAAAGTGAGCTTCTAAAAAGAACCGTGAAAAGAAGCAAAAAATATTTGTGTTCGTGTTATTAAATTTGAGGGATCCTATGCGAAAAAAGACAGCAAATGGAAGATGTTACAGTTCAAGAGCGGAGGGTTAAATAAATATATGCATATTTGTCTATATTTTAATTCTCCTTTCCTTGGGATTTTTTACTGAGTCTTTTCCTTCAATTTCTTTAGCTTTTTTTTTTCTTTTGGTGATTTTTTTGTTTTGCAAGTAACCGAAAGTAAATTTAGTTTATTTCTTTTAATTACTATTTTCTCCCCCTTTTGAGCATTGCAGTTCTTAAATGGATCCAATTTTGGAAACAAATTAAAATGTGTTATTCTGAAGTTAATTATGTCTTATCTATACATTTAATATTTTCTGAATTATAGGTAAGTAGATTAAGACAGTGCTTCTCAAACTTTAGGTATTTGCAACCAAATATTCAAGCATAATTTACATCGCATCCCCAGACCTCCATACAATAGCACAATCAATTGAATTCAATAACATTATACTTTGTCGCTAGAGCTACAGAGCAAGTTTATCATCTTAAATACCACCGACGTATATAAACGTCTCGCTCAGCCAAAGTCTTAATTGCCCAGGACGTATATAAACTTATTTCCGAAGAATGATCTTTTCTGTGCATTGCTATCCATAAAATTATTCCGAAAGCTTTGGCATGCTATTTAAAGAAGTTGACAGTGTTTGCGAAACATTTACTTATTTCAGAGGAGATTTGCTGATTTATTCCTGTTCTCCCCTGCCCCAATACATCACATACATGCGCCTACGTGGAAACCGGTGGCATTGGGAAGAGAAACAGGTAACATTTAATCGGCAGTTAATTGATTAATTTATAAACCGTAAAATTACCAAGGTAAGTGTTAATTTTCTTAAATAATTTTATACATGACAAGTCCATGGGTTTCGTAGTAATTATTATACTTGTTCTTAACTTAGTATTGTTAAGCTAATTATAAAATACATTGAACAGTTCTAATACATTTATAAGTGAATTATATCAAAGTGTAAATGTGTATTTTGTCTTTCATTATGTCAGAATATATTTTGTTGCTTACTTTATTTAAAATATAACTTTTTAAAATAATATTTTGTTTCCGACTTTTCCATTTGCTCGTGCCTCACTCGTAGAGTTAACGCCTCAGGACTGGATTAAGATTTGCTTCTCCTTGGTACTTTTTATTTGATATTAACATCAGTCATAATATATTTAATTTGCTTCTAATTTTATGACCTGATTGGTCTTAGTATTAATGAAGACTTATTGTTCCTCTAATTTTATCTCTAGAGCCATGTAGAATAGGCAAATTACAGATGAACGTCAGATGGCACAAAAACAGTGTTTAATTCTTGAATCTTGGTTCCTAAGACTAAACATTTGCTATTGTACTACTGTGGCTAACTTATTTCGTACTAAACTACCTGGTTGTACTTCTATATCTTTACTTTCTTTCTTTTGATATACAAAAGTTAGTATATATATATATATATATATGTACGGTTAGATATGTGCAGTGCCTCATTACCTTTCCTCTTTTACGTCGAGTGGAGCACTCCACACTGACGTCACACCCCGCCAAAAATACCTGACACAAGACACTGCACGGGAAATAACTCAGACGGACGCCGAGAGACGTAAGAAAAAGACGTTCTCCTTCGGTGTTTAATATTTCTTTTAATATTTCATCCTTCATCGTCCGATAAATCATTTCATCTTAAGGTTGTAGTCATTTTCACACACACACACACACATATATATATACTATATATGTATATATGGTAGTCGTGGTTTATGGAGACGAAAACTTTGGCTTAATTGAACCCCGAAAAATAATGTGAACATAAATTCTTCATCTATGTGAGTTCCAATATTACGAATCTTCTGTGTGATTTAAGCTTTTCATGAATGTAAAATAAATATCACCTTTACTTGCTTTGAAAATAAATATAGAAAAGTGAGTTCATTTTTTTATTGACTAATACTGATTGCTTTTAATTTCTTAAGTGACCCATTTTAGTTGCTATGGGTTAACAAGACATATTTTGTTGTTCAGAGTAGCTTTTTTTAAGGTCCTATAATTTGTGATTAGAGTCTGTTTTGGAGTGTATTTTTTTTTCTTTTGTTATTTGACATTTTATCACCTGAAGAATTTTAATATTATTTTTATGTTTTTGTTCCTGGTCAGTCAAAATTTTTAATTATAAATGAAAAATTATCTTAACAGAGAAAGATACACATTTATAATTCTTAAAATTTTATCAATGTAAAATGGAGCGGTGTTCAAGTTATCTCGTTGATAATGAGATATTGAAAATTATCTCCCTTACAAAATAATGATAATTAAAACTGGAATAGATTTGGGATTCTTTCCAAAATTTCTGTTTAAAAGACAAAAAGGAGAAAATTGAATATTTTCTTTTAATAGAGATACGCGAAGTAATCTGAATAAAAGAGTAATATGCAATAAAATAAAAATAGCGACTTCATAATGTCTAAGAGTGATATAATACGAGATTGCTGAACAAGGGAGGCACGCTCAACTGAACTGCAAATAATAGGGTTTAACTCTGTGTATATATAAATTCTAATTTTAATTTATAAATAGATTTTAAAATAAAAGAACAATGAAAGGCATTTTTGTGTTTGTCTTATTTGATATATTTAATATACAGAGTAGGTAAATAATGAATATGCGCTTTTTAATGCTGTCATATTAACTATAAATTAAAATAAGATAAATAAAAAATTCTCTTTTTAGATGTGTAAAAGTATTATTTTGCTATTTAATTCATAAAGTGAGTGGTATTGCTCTTTCTGGGTTACGTTGGGGTATTGATGGTGCAAATAAGAGTATCAAATGCACACACACGCACATACATTAATACACTAATACTTTGAGGTATCCGAACACGTTCGGAGTACTTTTTTAACAAAATAGCATACTAAAACATTATAAATGCTCTTTTAGGACTCAATACCAATAAATATTACTCTTTAACTATCAAAATTTAAAATGAATTATCTGAATTTTACAAAAAACACAATTATAAGTGAAATTTTAGCAATATTTTTGAAAAACTTCAAATCAGTTAAGAGAAAAAAGTAATAAACATATATTAGTAAAAGTATTACGAAAACAAACTAGATACATTTATCTAGAAAATGTACTAAAATTTTAATTTTTTATTAAAATTTGAAAATTTTAGAGCTGACTGAGTAAACATTATAAGAAATATTACATTTTTTATGAGACCATTATTTAATTAATAAGTCATAACTCAAAAAATATTCATACAATAAGAAATATTTTAGTACATTCTCTAGAAAATAACGTAAATATCAGGTTCAAAAAGTTTTATAGAAATACATTCGTAATATTTTTAGTTATCAGACACGCCATGATAGATTTTGAGCCATTTAAATGCCCACTTCTGGTAGATCAAAAACCCACTTCCGGTTCTTCTAAGTTTATAAAATTGATTGTAACTTGGCCTCTAGGTAGTGTACAAACAGAACAAAGTATATTAAGTAAAGTCAAAAGATAGCTCTATTCAATAAAATAAAAAACAAAAATATTTATCTTGACTGAATTTGGTCATTTTCAACGTGTTCGGATACCTTAAATTAAATTAGGAAGTATCGTTGATTGCGAAGACATAATCAAATTTCTACCAATGCTAGTTTACTTAAAAATACTTGAGTATTTTTTGATGTTATGTGTATAAACTTTGACAATATTTGACTCAACACTTTTTTAAAGCTGCATGAATAGTCACAAATCTTAGAAAATTATAATTAAGCACTTTCTCTAACTTTCTGAATCAGCTTTATGAAAAATCATTTAGCAATAAGGATAAAGAAAATATATTTAATATTTATTTGTTGTGTGTATAAGAATGAAAGTGGGCAGTACGTATTCTTACTCATGCATAACATTTTTTTTTATTAGTGGTTGCTTGCTAAACAAATCTAGAGACTCACTGATTAAATGATGAAAACTATAGTCAAATTTTTAATTTCGATCAAAAGAGACATTACTCGTATGGTTTTGATGATGAATAATGAAAAAGCTACCCCTAAATTATTCAATTATAGGAGAAATACCAAAATTAAAGCAGTTCAATTGAACATACTATTTTCTTTTTTAAATTTTGATCAAAGCAAACAAGAAATCCACTATATTTGGATATATGATGCAACTGAATTAAAAATTAATTAATGCAGGGTGAAAGAGACTTAATTAAATTAATATTCCGTAAGAATAAATTTTTGATATTATATCTATCGTATTCTCTGACGAAATTTCATTTAGAGACATGCTATAATTTTTTTTAGAAATTTCCCAAATCTTATTACTATAACTAATAAGCCTGAAAGGCTTTTACGAATGTTTATAATTAATAAATAGTTAACGAAGAAAATTTTTAAATATGATTAAATTTTGTATTAAGTTACCTGATACCCCATTAAAAATTATATCTGGTTACCGAAGAACCAAAACTTTTTATAAATAAGGAAGTGAAATGGAAATTATTGTAGAAATGTTGAACAGGAAATGAAATTTTAACTTTCAAACAACTAAAATGAAAGAGAATAAATTTAAGATCAGTATTAATAGCATAAGATGAAATAAGATAAAGTGAAATGAAATAAGATTTTAAAACACTTTCATAATTTGCTGAATAGTTAGGGCATATTTTTAACACCTTTTTAAAAGCTTCACTTGTGTGTAACGGAATCTTTGAACTCCAATTTAACCAATTTAGAAGGTCAGATTAATTCAAAATTTCACTCACTCGTCCAGGACAGATGGCAATACAATAATTTAATAATTTTGTTCCATTGTCCTAATTAAGATAATCAAGATTAACGATTTCCAATTTTCAGATTCCATCCCGCATATGGCGACTAATTTCAGATTCTATTTCCAGATTTGGCGACTAAAAGATTAAGTTACGTCTTAGTTCGATTAATTATAAAAGTGTGTTTTTTAGTTTTTTTAAACTATAAATTTATACATATACTTTTAGATGAGTGGCATTTGGTATTAGTCAATTTGGCAATTTTTACGGCTATCCTAGATAACAGAAAACTGTAACGTTTCATAAGTACTAATAAGGTGCAATACATTGAGTCATTGAACTTGAAAATGTGGCTAGTGGGTGAGGGGAGGTACGAATACAAAGCAAATCATATATCTGATTGTTCAATAAAAAACAATAAAGGGACTATTATAACAGAGACTTTAAGTGATGGGTCTGGTTTAATATACAGGCATAGCAATCGTGAAAAACAAAAGCAACGTTGAGGAGCTATCGACCCTTCTACTACCCCTCCTATTCAACAGACCAGAGTTTCCAAAACTTTTGACATATGTGCACCCCTTCTATAATTTTCTTACCGCGGAGTACCCCCCTCGTCAAAAAAATGAAAGTATTTTTTTTAAAAATAAGATATATTTTTTCTTAATTTTTTGCGACATAAACAAAATAATAAAAAAATTGAAATAAATTTTTTTCAAAAAAAATAAATAAAAAATAGATTATAAGTAAGATTTATTTGAATTAATGAGAAGGATGAAATTGATTGTGCTGAGATAACAAATTGCCATGATTTGGGCACATGTTTGTTAACTTTAATGGGTGAGGCTCTTCCAAGTCCAGGCCTCTCCTTTTTTTTCCGACTTAAGGAATCCGACTACCCTAAAATTGTGAATTTTTCCAAAAATTGACAAATTTTTTATTACATTATTTCATAAGCCATCTTATTAGCTTTATAACAATACCAAGTTTATTACTTTTCATTCAATAGAACAAAAACTACAAGTGTTTCAGTAAAAGCAGATGCCATTACTTTAAGCAAGATGTCATACTTAAAAACGCGTTTTACTCGAAATGTGTTTTTTAGAAAATAATGAAACAGTAACAGAGCGATTGCTCAAAAAGTTTTGAAAATAATTAACTGAAAATATTTTTGTATGTTCTGTATAATAGAAGTGCTTTAACCTTCAGATTTATCAATCAATGTCTGTACAATAGAAGTACTTTAACCGTCAGATTTATCAATGACGGTTTTATTACAAAATTTACAGTCCCTTATGTGAATATAGTCACAGTTTTTTAAGCAATTTCATACAAAGACTAAGATAAAGTGCTCAAATGTATTTGTAAGAATTAAAATATCTCTTATCCTGAAGGTCATTTCAAAACCGAATAGCAAAGCAACGCTTTAAAATTGAAAACTTGAAAATTTTTTTATAAAACTTTGGTATAGAATGGGCCACGTTTATGTTATTTTGTTGTAAATTTTTACCCTTTTTTCCCCTTTTAGCTAGAATAATTTATTTTTCTCTCCTTTATTTTAGCATATTTTTCTTAAAATGTACTAAAAAAAATCTAAAATCAACAAAAAAATCAACATATCTCCATTTTTGTCGCAATCAGTCTTATACATTAATGTCTGCAAGGGCTGTAAAAGAAACTTCACAAAAATATGAAGTTGGAAAAGGCAAGATGTATTTCAGAACTTTTTCTGTTAAAAAAGGATACACATGTTGCATTTGTAACCAAAATGTGATTTTAAAAAAAGTACACAACCTGATATTTATTTTTCCAGAATCCGCCTGAAGATAATCTCCTCAATTGTTTTTCTTCCACTTGCCACAAATCTTCTGGCATGGATATAGTGTTAATGTTAAACGAACATCTTATTCATTGAACATTTGTGTTTAAACAAGAGAAATAGTTTTTCAAGTCCATATTTGTGCTGTGTTATGGAGTAGGGAATGGGTCTACTTCTTCTGTACCAACTCTCTTTTTCCATAGGTTTAGTTTTACGATGGTAGCGTTCATTTCCTCTTGAAGGTGAAACAATAAAATTGCGTTGCCTTATAAATATAAGTTGATGCAATTTTAAATAGACATTAAGGTATCCGACTACTTGTGATGAGATTTTTAAAAGAAAATGAAGATATGCGGATTTTTTGTTGTTTTTAAGTTGGTTTGTTTAGTACATTTTATGAAAAATATGCTAAAATTAAGAAGAGAAAAAGAAATTATTATTACTAAAATGTAAAAAAAATGGGTAAAAATTGACAAGAAATAATATAAACGCGGCCCACTCTATACCAAAAATTTATAAACAGATTTTCAATTTTTCAATTCTGATGTATTGCTGTTATTCATTTTTAAAATGACCTTCAAGATAAGAGATATTTTAATTTGTACAAAAACTAGAGCACATTATCTTAGTTATTATATTAAACTGCTTAAAAAAACAGTGATTATATTCAAATAAGGAGTAGTAAATTTTGTAATGAAACAATGATTGGTAATTTGGACGGTTAAAACACTTCTACTATAATACAGAATATTCAAAAAAAATTTTAGTTGATTATTTTCAAAATTTAATAACAATTACTGTCCCCTTTTGAGCATTTTTAAAAAATCACATTTCGAGTGAAATGCTTTTTAAAGAATGACATCTTGCTTAAAGTAATGGCATCTGCTTTTACTAAAACACTTGTATTTTTTGTTCTAGTGAACGGAAAATAACGAACTTGGTATTTTTATAAAGCTAATAAGATGGCCTGTATAATAAAACCATAAGAAATTGTTAATATTTGTCAAAATTCACAATTTTAGGGTAGTTGGATATCTGAAAACATTTCCTAAGCAAAAAATCACACAAAAGCTAAAAATACGCAGATGCATAGGGGAACCACTAACTATAACGAAGTAAATTGTATTTGAAAGAAAGTTTGTGTTATATTCCCACCATGTCACACCGGACCATTTCACGCCTTACTTGACTTCACTTATGAGGAAATAGAATTAGGTGCAGCGAAGTATGGTGCAGTGCATATCTTCAACATACTCTGGTTCTCCGCGTACCCTCTAAACTCCTTCCGTTCCCTTAGGGATGCGCATACCACATTTTGGGAAACGCTGCCTTATGTAATAGAAGTATATAAGTACGACTTATTTTTATTATTCTAATTTTATTTTATGTTCATAGCTGGATTAACTTGGATCTGAGTATTTTTTTCGAAATTAATTTTTGAGTATTGATTCATGTCAAAAATATTCAATCGCTTGGATTAATAACGTCTTTTGAATTTTAATTTTAATTCGAATTCTTTGTCTATAGATGTGAAAATTTCGAAGATGTCATACAATTTTTTATGTATCCTGTTTGCATTATTAGCAGAACAAAAAAGACTGATTTATTTACCCCAAATTGCACAAGTCTTAGAAGTCTTAATTGCCCTTCGTAACTTGTCCTTGCAAAATGAAGCCAAACAAGTAATATTTCCAATTCTGAAAAATATTTAGAGAATTTTTAATATCTCCTCCCAAGTCTTTTTCGCTTAACTTTTTCCATGGTGATGTACTAATCAACGGAAAACTTTGAAGAGACTAGTGTGTCACATATACATCCTTCCCAAATATCACCAGCAGCCGGATGATGCACTAATGAATCGCGTTTCGTACTGGTTCAACAGGTTTGCACGTGAACACGGAAAAATGCATTGAACAGCCTGCCGTCTGATAAGGGACTTTGAGACTGGTGTATATATGACGCACCCATCGCGAAAGGGTTAAAGCTGATGAACTGAATGATTGAGATTTTGGAGAGTATCAGGAAATATCTTAATCTGGAGATTTAAATCCGGCAAGCATAGATGGCAAGAAATAGGTCTACCGTGTCCAATCCACCTCCTGGGATATGTAGCATGGAGGTGGTTACGTACTGCAATCGAAAAATGTGCTGGTGAACCATCAAGCATGAACTATACGTTCTGGTATGCAATGGTTGGTACTGCCTTCATCAGCTACCAGAGAAGTGGAAAATTTGCTTACGCGTGCAGGTTTCTTCAACCTTATCACGAAGCTCCGATTCCCGGCATTAATTTGGCCACTATACTCGTCTGACTCATCGTCTTCCTGAATGGTTAATATTATCGCACAATTTTACACTACTGAACATAGTTTGCGACCCAAGTTCTGCGGTGATTTGTCGTCCTCATGCGGTCTACTAACACCCCTCTGAGATTTTGGTTTAATTCTGCAACACCCTGTAGATTGCATCTATCAAATTTTGGTCTCATGTAGTGTAGTATGCAACTTAGTTACCAGATTAGGTGTATTGTCTAATTTGGTGGCATTTCGAAGTAACACCAGGATATCGGTGAATGCTGCAATTTTGAGCCACGGGAAGAACATCTGAGTTGTCAAACTCAAAACTTTCTTATCACTCCAAAACAAAGACCTTGAGCTTGAACAGATTTTATGTTCATTATCTAACGTAGATATTTTGTAGGTAGGTTCTTAATAGCTCCACGACTTGAACACACGACACGATGTCAACAATATGGACGATGGTCACTTGGCTACTTCGGATATTTCGATTCCGGCGAGGCTCTCCTTACATGGCTATAGTTCAGAATTAAGAGGTCTGTTGTTGTAAAGTGCCTTTGTTGTTTAAAACGAGGGTAATTTTAAACCAATCACACATTTATTAAATATTTTTCCACTCTTTATATGAATGTAATTGACACAAACATAATTCTTTAAGAAATTCATTAATGCAGAAATTATTTTTAACATTTGTTCGCTGCCTCTGTAGCCCCGGTACTTAATTACGCACAGGTAAAGTTCAATTAATTTATAAGATTTTTCTTTCTTTCAAATGATTTACTTTTTAAAGGTAAGATGAAAAAGAAAAGGCACAGCTTCACAAATATTTTGATATTCCTAGTTAAGGCAAGCAAAACTGATTTTAAAGTTCACAATCCGAAATGTTTTTTGAAGCTGACATAATTTAATTCTGGGAGAGGGATAACAAACTCGTTAGATGCATTAAATAGTATTTTTTTAATTCAAAGAAAAGGATTAACCGTTTCTTTAATGATGCGTTACATTTTGACACTTCAAAGGGCAAGTAATCATACTGCAGAAATTTAGAACTCAGCTTGATTGAAGAACTTTGCTTTTTTGATGTCAGTATCATTATTTTTGTGTTTTGAAGTACTCATGATAGAAATTGGAAAGTGAAAATTTAAAATTAATTAGCAAAAGAAATTGGGGTTCTTATTTTTTAAAAATGACCATTGAATTCACAAAAAGGTATGGTTACGATATAAGACATTCAATTTTCTCTGGTTTAGTTTTTAATATAAGCTTTATATTATTTATTATTCAACGTGTTCAATGAATGCTGACTTTTAACATAAACTTTCGTTGATTATGTGCTTTGTCATATTTCTTCGAAGGATTTAAGAAGTGAGCTGTTTGGTGGTATGAAGATTATTTAAATGATAATAATAACCGTTAGAAATGAACATAAACATTAACATACCATCATTTGTTTTAAATACATTAATCAATGAATTATCAAAACTTCTTGTAGTGGTTGAACATAGCTCATTTTTGAATTTTTCTTTGAATATTGCACATCTACCGATAATCGGAGATTTGATATACATTCCACTGATCTGTTTAAGATAATGAGATCATATTCGACAATAAACTTTGTGAATGGTAAAATGATCTGTAAGCTTGTGGATGGCGTTAGGTGCTGAGTGTAATCCAAGGATTTGGTATCTGCATAAATCTCGTATTACAATTTGGAAGGCCTATAATACTACAGATGCAGTTTTAAAAAAGTATACATTAGTCGGCCAATAAAAACAAGACCAGATGATGATTGATATGTCATTCTTCCAATGAAATATTGCTTGATACAATGAATTATATCATCCCATTTTCATATGCTTTGGAGCTGCATATGACAACGGGATGATATGTGCACCTGCTACTGCACAGCCAGACTTTTTCTTATAAAATTGGCTCATTATTCTCTGTTATGAATGCTATATTTCAATGGCACCTATAAATCGTGCAGAGGTACTATTTAGATTTAAGTAAACCAAAGACTGGAATCTTCGTCACTGATATCATGTCACGTACAATGTAGTGATTTTAGAGTCACAAGTGATTCTCAAAGCCGTTTGATGTGGAGGGAGGAAGATACAAAATTTATTTCACTAGTATTAGAGAAAAATCTCATTGGGATGACTTTGAAATTTCATTTGGAGAGCAATGATAAACGGGATAGGATTGAGTCCTTATTTGGACGGAGGTACTGTGATCAAAATTATCTTTTGCCAGAAAATGTTTCTTCCTCACTTGCGTCTATTTCGAGAGGACATATTTTGTTTCTACGGATTATAACAATAGGATATGTATGAATCTTGCTACTGAAGAACTAAATAAATGAACATATTGCTTATGGGCTGACCCTACAGAAGCTTAAAATTAAATTCAACAAAACACGTGTTTGATGCTTTGGGGAAATGAATCTCCTCTAGATAATATATATTTGAGGCAATCCAAGAAACAGCTGATCATACACTTAGGATACCCACTTCTACCTTATCAACAATTAAATAATCCGTTGCCAAACAGGGCGAGCCTGGAACAAGTAAATATTACAAATAAAGAATGTAATATACTTTAATTATAGGTGTCTTTTTGTTTTTCTCTCTTGAGCAGACAATTATTTGGCCGAAGTGTGACACACAAAAAAATGAGACTGGTCCAATAAATCATAGTACTTATAGAATTAGTTCTTCGCGTGACATAATCCCTTTCAAAGTTGTTCCCTTCAGCATTCACACACTTCGGCATTGGGTGCTGCCATTACTGGTAAGAGTTTTGAATGAGGGTTTTGTTAGGCCCTTTAGGAGATTTTCCGTTTTTTGCCTGAAACTTTTTAACTGAGGTAAAATGGCTCCCATTTCAGCATGAATTAACTGCAAGAAATAAAAAAAAGTCTCATGGGGCCAAATCAGGTGAATAAGAGAGATATCCAATAATAGTAATGTTTTTGCTTGTTAGAAATTTCTTGGAAGATAGGGCCACGTGAGCGGATGAATAGTCTTGCTGCAACAGCGATTCATCACTCCCCTATATACATATATATATATATATATATATATATATATATATTCTGGCCTTTGTTTCCTAATTTTTTTCATGAAGTCTTTTTAGTACTTCAATGTATAGTGTTCATTAACAGTCTGACCACTGATGTGAGTAGGAACTCACTCATATCACGAGTTTTGATTGTTTGGGTCTGCAAGCGCAGCAGGTTCATCATCTTCCGCATTGACTCTTCCACCTGAAGACCTGTTATACCATTTTAACAGATATACACTATACAAAGTTTCATTGCCATAAGCCTCGGTTAATAATTGAAATGTTTCCATGGCTTATCACTTAAGTTTTACAAGAAATTTGATGTTGATTTTTTTGTTTTTGTTTTTGCCATTTGTCCCTGCAGAATGCAGTTGCACGAGTTCACCCAATGATCCAGTGCTCCCAACTGGCGTGATCGATTAAAACGAAACTGATCACACAGGGATAGATGAAGTGTGTTCGAAGACACACCTCATCTATCCATGTGGACTTGGCAACAACCAAGGTTGTTGTTGTCAAGTCCACTCTTTTTTTCAAGATACACACTTAGTCTCGCTTTTTTTGTGTCACATCTTGTTTGCACGTAGTTTTTTTACTAAGCTCTCTTGTTTTGTTTTATTACGCTTTTTTACGTTTCTATTATTTTTGGGATAATATATTTTCTTGATATAATTTAGGTGAAAAATATATTATGTGCATTCAATTTCATATAAACCAAATAACTTCTTGTGCATTATGGAGGAAAAAAACAAAAGCAACTGATAAGTTTTGAACTCTAAAGTACTTCTAAAAGTTAAAGAAGAAAATCTGCCGTTAAATGATTTTGGTCTCACCACTGAATGCGTTAATTTTAATTCTTAAGTTAAGGCGATATGGTATCATCTTCACAATTTTTTTTTAGTTTTAATATTTGTGGTTTTAATTGTATTTGATAAAAGCTAATATTTAATAATAATTCCATACAAATTTTTTTTAATTTGCTGCAAAATGTTTGAAAATGTAATTTTTTAAAAATTTTTTTAAAACCCTAAGGCTTTTTTAAATATGTCTCTTTTCTTTCAAAAATTTTTTTCCAAGTATCTTATAATATATTACATAAAACTGTGCATGGGTTTTTAATTTCTCTTTAATTTCTTATTAATTTTTTTATAGTTAAACTTCCAAAAATTCCCCAAAAAACATTAATTTTTATTTTGAAATTTCTTAGGAAAAGTACTAAACATGTTAGAGCTAATTCCATGCACAGTTTTACAAATCATACATTTCACAACATGTATAAAAAATTTCAAACCCATACTTCAATTATCCCTTAAGGTTTTGAATAACAGTATATGTACAAAAATTGAACATGGAGAAATATGAGTTTGAAGTTTTCATTCCATGAATAGCATGATATAATATGCATCGAATAGTCTGAAATTTTTATGAAATGTTAATTAGCTTATTTAAAACTACTTAACATAAAAAATTGCACAAATGTAGAACAATTAATCAGTACACTGCCATAACGAATATATAGAAAAAGAACGAATGAAAGATCAATATTTCATAAAACTTTATCTTAATATTTATAAAAAAAATAAATGCACACACTTCAGAGCTTATTTCATGCTCAGAGCTAATGCACAACATGTACAAAAGACGTTTATGCCTTTATTTTTTATTTCCATGATTTTAAAAGCCTTTGCATGTTAAATATTATACACGAATAAAAGCAAAATCAAATAACAATTTATAGGTAAAATACATCAAAATCTAAGAACTGTATATGGGCATTTGTTTAAATAAACTTCTTAAAATTTAAAATATTTTATCGATAAAAGTGTTGAATCTCGCACACATGGGATATATATATATATCACCAAAAACATCTATATAAAAATGGGAGAGTTCTTCTATTCTTGCGAATTAGATTTTCAATTATCCGAGTTATCAAAATGAGATTTAGTATTTATGCTTTGGAAGAATCCGTTTTGAAGTTTTAATTTCATTCATAATAATATTATAAAAAGCACGCACAACTTTTAAATCTTGACCAAATCCATTTAATCTTCCAGTAAATAA